>SCDY01001596.1:0-28188 GCA_004143825.1 Drosophila micromelanica
GTGTAAACGAGCTGAAATGTTTATAGAACCAGATCGCAGGGTTCAGGGTATCTCCTAGTCGGGCGGCCCCGACTAGAGCCTTCTCACTTGTTATTATTTATATTCAAATAGTATAATTAGCCAGTAAAGAAACTAATTTGAATAAAAAAATAATTGTATTAAGCGTTTAATAATAATATAAGAATTGTAAAATATAGTTATTCATAAACTTGATAAAATAGAACTATTGATGCTCTTGGCATTTAAATACACTGGTATTATAATTTTACCCTCTTGTTCTGCACTTCATAACCATGGGTTAAAAATTGCGCTAAGCCCTTGCCTGACAGACGCTCTTTTCCTTTATTCTGATGAGGGCCAAGCTGTTCTTTTTTTTTTGTTGTTGTTGTTGTTCTTGATGATTTTAATGTTGTGGGCGCCATTGTTTTGCCGTTGACTACTTAAATATGAAAAGATGGCAACGTGCGGCAAATGCAAGCTATAGATACCGCACAGCGCGGACATTGCAGATGTCTGCAGCACAGCCCAGAGCTCTGCCTTTTAATATACTCAAATATATATATTTATATATAGCATATATAAATAAAAGGCAGTAAGCGGCTGAAGACTTTAAATACAAAGAAAAAGGAAAAAAAATATACAAAAAATTAAAAAACGCGAAAAAAGAGAAAAAGAAATAATTATAAGCCATTGTTGGCAGGCAACATAATAAAAGAGAAGCGAAAAATGATGCGGGGGCTTGAACTACACTGATGCAGTCAACCCTTGGGCTTAAGTCAAGCTACAGACACTATAAAAAGCGAAGCGCAGAACGGAGAATGTTTAAGTAATTTTATCAAGCGTCTGTGACATGCAAAGTGCATTTAAACTAGTTATAAAGTCGCATTATTTGCCATCAAATTCAATGCTCGATGCAAAAGTTTTCTCTTTACTGCCCATCGCCCTCTCTGTATTTTTCTCTCTAGCAGTTTTCTTTACGCAAATTTCACAAATTTTTACATAAATCTGCATGAAAAATGACACGCTTCAGGGTGGGGTGGCAGAGTTTTTACACTCTTTGCTGTTATCAAGCATTTTCTTGACTCTGGGAAACTATAATTTTCCAGCAGTGCTTGCATTTGTTTTATGACATTTAAATTTTGTATGGCACAGAGGGGCGGGGCTTGCATGTTCAAAATTATATAGTTATTGTTGTAGTTTTTGTCGAGAGAATCGGACAAATTTTTATTTGCTTGGCAAACGAAGTATAAAATATTTGCTTTTATGTGTTCTCTGTGGTTAAGTTTTGTGGCTAAATAAATATTAAAATGAAGTGAAATCCAAGTTAGAAATTGAAGAATATTTTTGTTAGCATTTATATTACATAAGTAACTTCAAATCATGATAAGATTTAGCCAAATGTAAATAAATAAAAGACAATACAGGCTAATAAAATATATGCATGAAATTGCTTAGTAATAATTTCCATATTAGAAACACTTTAGGCACATTGTGAATTCAAGCTGGACTTTGCTTTATTAAAACGTAATCTCTTTTTCTCACTGACTTTTTCTCTAACAAAGCCTTAACAAAGGCTGTGGCCTGAAATATTTTCATTTTCATTTCTTTTTTCATTACGTTTCGAACTGCTAAACAATTTTCCCATACGCTGCACATTCCACTCAATCCCATTCATAGATTTTCTTAACCGCAAGGAAACTTGCTTATCCACGAAAACTGATTAAATTCTCCCACAAATATTTATGTATATGTACATATTATGTTGGCTGTCTATCAATCGATATGAAGCAATTCAATTCATGCTTTTGTGCGCGCCTTTACTCCAAGAAAACTAAATGGAGAAAATATATTAAATATAACGCATACACAGAGTGAACGCCACAGCAACAACATGTTTAGTTTATCATGATTTGCTTTTATCAGTCCACATTAATATGTATGCGCATGTGTGAACGTCTGTATGTGTGTATGTGTATCTTTCTGTTTTGATAAATGCTCATTGTTGTTATTGTTTTTGTAGCCGCTGTTGCCGCTGCCAGAGCTTCCCTTCTCCAATTCTCTACGTATTTTCTGAGTTTATGGCTGTTGCATTTTTGTTGCGGTTGCAACATTTTCAGGCGCTGTGGGCGTGGCACATTGTATCTGCATGCCAAACAATTCAAAGCTGGCTGCTTGTATATCTGTGGCAAAAACAAAAATGAATAATGCTCATGCAACGCATTTTTTACACATATATATGTGAGTGTGTGTTTGTTTGTGTTGCATGAAGTAAGTTTCTGTGCAAATGAACATTTACCAACATTGTTTTTGTGTGTTCCAGAGACATTGTAGCTGCTACTCTTCGTCTGCCTAATCAAAAATAAATAAAAGTCCGCTTTGAACTCTATCAGCAGACGCTGTGCCATATCTTTTAACCCCCTTCACCTTCTAATTGCCACCGCCCGTGACTTTACTTAATTTAGTTGTGCTACTTAAGCAGTTTAATGCCACGTCGGCTTCGGCGGCCTCTAAAGACAAATTAATGACCCTCGGTCGCGGAGCCGGCACAATTGCGCTCGCTCTAGTATCCTGTCTTAGTCCTGGCGCCTGAATTTATGGCTCAAAAGGCTTCGGGCAAGCGCGGAAATTGCGAAGGAATTGCGATCCGCGTCGCCAAGCCACAATTACACGTATTTGTTGTAGTTGTTGCTGTTAACTTTCATCTTGTCGCGCTGTGTGTTCTTATCGCGTTTTGATTTTTAATTAAAGCCAAAGTTAAATGTATTTTGCGAAATGGAATTTGGTTTATACGCACTTAAATTAGGCGCGCAAACAAATGCTGAATCCAATTATCTTATGGCCCGGCGCACAAATTACATGGCCAAAACACAACGACTAACAAATTGATAAAGTCATTGTAAATGCGAACGTGAATTCCAATGTGAATACGGGCGTAAGAACTCATACCGTATACACAAGTTGTTTTAAAACTTGAACTTTTTGACAAGTTTTTCTTACATTTTCTTGATACGCTAAAAGTTTATCCGCATAGAATCACCAAAATAAATGTAAAAGCAACAATTTAAATATAAAATTTAAGTGCCAAACTTGTTGTTTATGATTAAATAAAATATGCAGCGTAAACAAAATTTGTGCTAAATATATACAAATATGCACAGTTATTCTTATAATTATAATAATATATATATATATATATAATAGAAAACTTTGCTTACAATTTAATAGCATTATTTTTTATATTTTCTTTATTGTTTCTTTCTGAATATGTTCTTAAATTTGGAAAAATATTAGATTTTTTAAAATAATAATTTAATTTTTCGCTTAAGTTGCTCAAAAAAGATTTCAATGTTTAGCTTTATATGCTCAGGCACATCAGAAACTTGAAAGCAACCACAAAATTGTCGTCCTAACTCATTTACAATAATCAAATAAGCTTACATCATCTTCTACCCCTACCGAGAAAGAGCGTGCAACAGTGCGTATGATTTACAATGTTTGCATGCTGTAACCAAAGCAGGCAAACAGACAGAGAGCAAAGTGAAGGCAAAGTCTGATGTAATATACCTCCAAACAGGGCCACGTACTTGATGTTTTTATTTCTGTCACTGTTAGTACTTACTCCTTTCCTTTGTTGTTGTTGCCTCTGATGAAAATGTTCAATGACTCTGTGAAGAGTAGCCCGGCATTTATTTACTTAAGCGCCTACGCATTTAAATACCAAACTGTTTGCCCCGCAGCAACGAAAATTTATTCGTATTTGCATAAATAAATTAAAAAGCAACTTGTGCCACACGCCAAACTCAAAATGAACGGATAGGCGTTTGGTTAGCAAGGAAACAGCTCAATTTCCACACAAAAACAATTAATTCAACTAGTGAGGGCTCTGCTTTTGGGGCCTACTAAATACTGTGCTAATGATGTGCATAATAATTGGCTTATACTTGAGGGCGCTTTATAATTGAAAAGTTTGCGTTTCGCCTTACGAAGATTGTCAATTGACTTGGGAATACTTGTTAGTCGTTATTTGGACATTAAAGACTGGCACAGCTTTCAATCTTTCAGTCAGCAGGCGATATAACATCTAGCATAATTATAAAATATTAAGTATTACATAAATGTTATTCAATCAAAAGCTTTTTTTTAATGGAGAATATACATTAATTCTTTATTAAAAACTAATAGCAATAAAATATTAAACAATAACCAATAACAAACATAAGTGCATTATATAACCGTATATTAAAAATAATTTATTAGAAGGGTATATTTCTTGACGTATAGAGCACTTTATAAGTTGCGAGTGCTCATTACGAAATCCACGAGTCAAGTAAATTGTTTGCGCACGGGGCGGCTACTTAATATGCATTTAAATGGCGCGTGCTTTGTGCGCGCCACTTAATTAATCATAGTTCAAGTATCATATAAACAGACCCCTAACGCATCATCCTTCTCTTTCTCTCTCTTCCCTTCGTCCTCTTTTGCAGCCATGCGGCGGCAGCTGCTTGAGAAGCCAACGACGGCAGCGCTGAGAACGTGAGAGCCTTGAAAAAATGTCCGCTTGCATGACAATTGTAGCGTGCAGGCATTCAGACAACGCAGCAGACAGCGCAGTTGAGCGCAGCGTACGTGAAGTGTGTGCTAAGAACTTGAGGCAGCAACAGCAACAACAGTAGTCTTGGCAAGGACACTAACCCACATGCAGCAAAGAGCGCAAGGCTTAACACCTGCAACACGGCTCCAGACATCAGCATTAGCAGCAGCAGCAAAGGCAGAAGAGCAACGCACGGAATAGCTAAGTGAGTAGCCTGAAGTATACCAAAAAGCTGCCAAAGCCAAAAATAACAGACAGGCCAAGGTACGTCGTGTTTGGCTATGAAATGCCATCAAGAGAATGACTCAGAGCGTACACCTAAAGAATGTTAAAAGCTTAAAGAAGAGTATAGGGAGTATGGGAAAATATCACAAAAAAAGTATAAAAAATTATTTGACTAATAAAAAAGAAATCCTTGTGTAGAGCATTGCAAATTTTGCCTTCCAGTAATTTTTGAAAATCATTAAATGGGTCAATTGTACACATTTTTTTTATAATGTCTACTGCACATTGTCCATATTCTCTGGCTGCACACATGTGTACATATTAATTGTATTATTCATATATACGCTAGGGAAATAAAAACTGGAAAACTCTGACTTCTAATAGAGGAACAAGAAAAGACTTAGAAATAAAGCTTTTCAAGCATTAGACTTTAAGCCACCTCACAAATTTGATCCCATGACCCAATGCAATCCCCACTAGACACAACCTACATATTGGTAGCTATGCTTAATGCCCCTCTTCACCCGACCTACCCACAACTGCTCTCCTGCATAGGCTTCATTCATCTGCTGCCGAGGGACTGCCAACATGTCTGGCATATGCAAAATGCCAACTGTATGTCATTGTTGTTGTTCTTGTTGAGGACGACAACAACAAGGGCAAGGGCACTACAGCAAGTGCAAACAAGGTACTGCAGCCCAAAAAAAAAAAAAACACACACACACACAAAAAAAGCAGAAAATAAAAGAATGGATGAAAGGGAAAGGAATAATACATGGAGCAAGAAAGAGAAAAGGCAAAGACAACGCCGTCAGCAAGTGAGCTGATTGGGGCTTGTGTAAAGAGCTACTTCTATGAGGACTTTCAAATGGCATTGCACACTCTTTGAGGTAGGTTACTGTGGTAGCGAGACCACACCCAAAATGCTCCAGGCGCGTTTTGAGTAGGTCTTTCAGAACGACGGAATTCTCTAGAATTTGCACAACTTAACTGATAAACAGAATATTAAATTTTATATATTATATATATATATACATATATTTACTTTGAGTGAAAGGGAATAAAACAAAATGTGTTGTAATTATTTTTATATAAGCGCTGCTTAGTTATTAATAGATTAATTACTGCAACTACGGAACAACAACTAACAGTTAAATTAACAGAAATTTACAGAAAATGTAATATTACCAGTAAAGTAAACTTCACATTAATTTTCAATAAATATAATTTAAAGTACTAAGCGTTTACTAGGCAACACAATAACTAATTAAATCTGTGTAAAAATAGCTAATTATATCTAGGGATAAAGAAAAGGCCAGCAATCTACCAGAGAAACTACTTTCAATTAAGTGTTCCAAAAAAAATTTAATAAAAAGCATTTGAGAAACTGACCCATTAATATTGGTTATGTGTGCATCTCTGCTCTTTACAGTTTGCGGCCAACAGAAAGGGAAATAAGTAAAAAAATAAAAAGGGAGGAGAATTCGCGCGGAAATCCTTACAAAAAGTAAACCACAAGTAAGCGGTTAAAGCGTAAAAAATAAGGTCACGCCACAAACAGTGTTGTTGCGGTCAATTATACGACAACAGCAACAGACAGCAACAAGCAACAACAAGTACTCGGGCGAAAGCAACGACATTGCAACAACGCCATTTTGACCAATATTAATAATGGTAATGTTGCTGCAATTGAAGCGACAACTGCCGCTTGCAGCCGCAGCAACAGCAACAAGCACATCGACAACACCAACAGTCACAAGAGCAAGAAGAAAACTTCGTGGCACTAGAACTCAATCCCTGGTGCTGCTGCTGTTGTTGTTGCTGCTGTGCTGTGCGTGCCGCAGCAGCAGCGGCGCTGGCGTCAGCTACAGCAGCTCGGCCAATCGGAGCGTGGCAACAGGCAACAGCGGCGGCCTCGTATTGATCGGCTCCAGCACCGCCACGGGCAGCACTAGCTCCACAGCGAATGCAGCCACAGCCAGCGCGGTGCCCTCGTTATCGCTCACGTCGTCATCCTCAGCAGCTGCCCCATCGTCGTCATCGTCAGCTTCGGTCTATGCCACATCCACTAGCAGCAGCAGCAGTAGCAGCAGCAGCAGTTCATCATCTGCCACGTCTAGCAGCAACCGCAGCAGTCGACTAACTAGCAGCAGTAGCAGCAGCAACAGCAACAACAACAACAACAATATCAACATAAATCATGATCAATTACCCGCACAGCTCTCATCGCGCATAATACACACACGCAACGGCGCCATCTCGGGCGTAATTGTCCAATTAGATGGGCGGCATTTGGATCCGGTTGAGGCATATCGCGGCATACCCTACGCTTCGCCGCCCGTTGGCAATTTGCGTTTTATGCCGCCCGTCTCCGCGGCCATGTGGTCGGGCGTCAAAAAGGCGGACAGGTAAGTCAAACCCAACAGCTCCGCTTCCTACATTTTTAATGGGCCTCTGCACCTGGTGTGTATGTGTGTGTGTTGGTGTGTGCCCTGTCCAAGGCAATCGTCTTTAGAAAGTTCTTCGCATAAATTTCGAGCTGTCGGTTCTGTGTGTGATGTGTGTAAAGTTTATGAGCTAACGCGCTTTTACGTAATCATACGACCCGTGCGCTGGCTAAACAACTACTTAAGGGCAAATAGCTAACTCAGACATGGACTGCGCCCCAAACTGGAATTAGGTATAAATTTAACTAAATAAAAGCGGCGCGTTAATTTAACTCTCCTTTTAACTTGTGCATTCCATTTAGGCCTGTTTTATAACGCTTTTGGGATAGGTTCAGGATACTTTTTTTAACTTCTTTAATACGTTCCAAAGCAATATACAATCAGTTTAAAAAAGTTGCTTAGACCTGTTCTAAATAAAAAATAAAAAATTTCTAATTAGTTTAAAGCCAAAAATAATAGCTGTGAATTTGTTTAAATTAACAAAAATAAATGTTGACCAAAGATTTTACTCTGAAATCAGACAATTTCAGCATTAATTAAAAGCTGTATATATGTAAAATCCCCTCAATCCATAAATGTTTTAAATTTTTTTAATGTTTTACCGGAAAATAATCGACAATACCAAGTAGATTGCAGTACTTAACTTATTTTTGCTTTGCTACTTGCCCACTGCTTGAACGGTTCAAAAGCCTTCCGCTCCTTTGAAAATCTTTACAAAAATCTGTCATTAGCTGCTGTTATTTACGCAATTGAAACTCTTTGGTATTTTTACGAACCCTCGTCTAATAAAGTTAATGTTGGGCTAAAAAAAAACAAAACAAAATTCAACCCCAAAGCAAATGCTCTGTCAATGTAAATGTATTAAATCACTTCGCAGCAACTTGAGCCTGTTTGCCTCCGCAACACTGAAGCGGGTACAATTTGAGTGTACCCGAAAATACATAAAATGATCAAAATACCATAACTTAAGGGGCCACTCGAGAGGGTCGAGCCGTTGCCCGGCAATTGTCACCTCAATTAACTTGGCTCATTGTCGAGTGCCCGGACAGAGGCCCAAATACGAAAAAAGCAAAAAATTAATAAATAAATAAAATAAAAATACTACAGACTTGCAATAATAATAATAATACGCGTTGGCATAATAAGAAAGTCAGAGGTCAACTGACTCAATGGGGTTTCCGCCTGAAATGTTACACAAATTAAATATTTACGCTGCCGCCAGCCAACAGCAGCTGCGACACTTGAGCAACAATAAAAGCAGCAACAACAGCAACGAGCCGTGGCATCTAATTTACAAACGCTCCCAACTGGCAAATCATTATTCACAAAGATTCCCAGGACACCGTTGTCATGCAGCCGCATTGTTTGCTTTGTAAAAGGGTGCCGGTAAAAGTTTGTATTCTTCGTTTTGCAACCTTTTTTTTGCAAGAGTATACTCTAACAAGGAGTATTTATAGTTAAAAGTATTTGCAACATTATAAAATACTTATGTAATTAAAAGTTAATGAGAATCGAGCGATGATTGGTCTTTTCTCTCCGTCCCTTCCTAATGTGATATCGAATTGATAAAATTTAACAATTTTAGCAGAATATATATTTTATATACATATTTTGTACAAGTTAATTATTAAAAAAAATAGGTTGTTAGAATTTGGCAGGTATATCCAAATATACTTGGCTTTTCTTGTATTATTATATATGTTATAATTTAACATTATTCGACATTTTAAATAAGTAAATTTGTGCATATTATCCAAAATTTAATTTTGTGTATTCCATTCCATTCTTTATAGGAATGTAGTATAATTAACATTATTTAAATAAATCTGATAGAGTATTTAAAATTCACCAACCCCATTTTTTCTTAAGCTGTTTTTTGGGCACTTTTTTGTTTGGATTTTACTTTTTTGCAGCCTTCTTTTTTGGAGTGGGAGCAAAAATCAGTGCCCCGCAAATAAATATAATTTTTCAAATTCTGTTAAGCCAAAGCTGATGAATGACGTTGCCCCCAAACGGGCTGTAGCACCTGCTGCTGCTGCCCCCGCTGCCCACCGTCGACCTCTTGCTGTTTTTCGGCTGACATCATCGCAATTGTCAGGCAATCTCTGTTTGTCTGTCTGACTGTCGGTCTCTTTGTCAGCTCTCCGTCGTCATCTTTCGGTGCACAGGTGGATGTTGGTTGGGGGCGCGGCGTCTTTATTTGTCAAGCCGCATTGCTGTGGGCCTGTTGACAGCTTCGGGCTAGCAGGCCAATAAACTCCTTGAGTAATGTTCCACAGATTTTTCAGCACGTCAGCGTAATAAAGCTGTTTGGGCCATCAACAGACCACGGGACAGCCAGACACTCACAGATAGGTAGACAGACAGACAGACAGAAAGACTTTCAGACGCAAGGTACAAAATATCATTAGCTAACTTGATAGCCAAATGCGAAAGTGGATACGTTTTTACCAAATTTTGTGGTCCAATCTTCCCGCAAATTCCTTGGATGGTACTTTAAGCTTATTAGCTGTGGTTAAAATACGAAATGAGTTGATGGAGAAATGGTCTGTGGAACATAATACAATGTTTATTTGTTTTTTAAGGATGTCATTGAGATTTTATTGAGAAAAATACTGCAAAGCACAAAAGATGTCCATTGAAATGCTAAGAGATTAATTTAGGTATTTTAATGTAATAATATTACAAACAAAATCTTGACTTTTCTTTTGCATTGAAGTCAAATAAATAAATGTTAATTAGCAGTTTCATAGACTTGGAGGAAAATGTACGTAAATAAGTAGATATGTAAAGAAACCATAATAACTAACAAGCATGAAGTGTTAGTTACACTAATACACATAATAATCATTTCACTACTGTAATATCTCGAAATGAAACAAAAACATTTATTTAGTCTCGTCTGTTAGAAATTAACTACATGGAACTGTTATTTTTTAATTTAATATGTTCATATTTATATTCATCATATATTTGATGATCTGTCTGTCTGACCGTCACACGTCAACCAACATTTTTAACTGAGAAGCTTTTCAGTTTAAAATCACGTATGAAATGTGTTCAAATTATTATCTAAGCTTTTAACAGACATTGGCTTTTACCTATGAAGTTCCGCCTTGTAAGAAGTTGGTTAGCTATGCCTTCCTATAGTTTAACATCCTATACTTATAAATTTATTTATTTGTGTATACACTATTTTAACAACAAGCCCCTCATCAAGGAACAACTCAAACCTTTATAGCCATAGCTTTGGCTTTGACAAGCCACGCGTGTTACCACTAAAATGAGCCCGACTCCGTCCACATTTCACCCTTTACTTTGCGCACCGTGCAATTGTTGTTGTTGTTATTGTTGTTTTAAAAAAAATTTTGCAACCACTTTTGCACTTTGCTTTTAGCGCAAGGATTATGAAATACAAGCGGATTAACAGCGACAGACTGAGTCGTCCTGCCTGCGTCCAGGCTACCTGTAACTCCCCCTCTCCTTCTACCCTTCCCCGCATAGAGGCAATGTGTACAAAATCGGAGTAAAGTGCGAGAGTTTTATGCATGACACTTGAGCGTTCTAATAAAAAAAGGGAACGTGGGAAAAAAGCTGCTTGCGAAAAAATCCTGGTTACGATTTTCCTAATAAAAAGGGCGTTAATGAGTGCTCCACTCGAAGGCTGACTGCACTGAGCGACAGCGACAAGGGCAGGAAAATAAATTATAATAAAAAAACATAAATTTGTGCCCATCATTAAAAACGTTAATTCCAATTTGAGTCTCAAGTGCGGTGCGCGAGTCACCGCAGAAATAGGCAGGTTTAAGGGGTAAGTGTGGGTGGAAAACCACCGCCGTTTTGGGTGGTGGTGCTGCATAAATTGCTGTTGCCCAAGGTGGTTCTCTTCTTGTTCCTGTTGTTGTTGCGCTGTAAATGAAATTGCGAAAATTCATTTTAAATTGGATTTTATTTAATTTGACTGCGGCAGCAAAGCTTTATACGTGCTGAGCAGTTGGGTACTGGGTTGGGGACTTTTGGTGTCTGTGCAGGGCTGCCAATCTAATTTGTGAACAGGTAGCTGGCGAACGACTACGACGACGACGACGACGAGACTTCTGCCCCGATGCCCACAGGTAAAATTAATCTAGTTTGCTTGACGTGGCCGCAATGTCGCATATCATTTTCGGTATGGCCCTTCCCCCTCATGTCCCATATCCTTACCCTTACCCTTACCATCTTTCTTTCTATATAAATATCTTAGCGTTTTGGCGCATGCATTTTTCCGCTTGGCTGAGATTATGCTTCTGTTTGATGTATTTAAGCCAAGTCAGGGCAACTGCTCGCAGTGCCATGCCAAGTCTGTCTGCTGTCCTTCCTGTCTGGCCTGTCGTCGCTGACTTCCGCCTGACTGTTGTTCAGCTTAACGTTTGTTTACGCCGCACATTGCGTCCCGCATCCCGCCCCCACAAATGACCCCCGCATCTCCTTCTATGATCTTTTGCTACCTGTCCACATGCAGATTATGCGGGACCCTGACCCTTCCCCCTTCACCTTTTGCGGCCTGCCAGAATGCCAAATTGCATGTGTCTTCATGTGCGTGCCCTGGCTGTGTCCCGTCTGTGTCCTGTTTGCTTCTGGCCGCGTGATTTATATGCATGACATGCTTTTTTGTTCTGCCTGCGAAAACTAAAAATTTTTTGTTTTCCTTCGAGATTCAAATTTACGCTCTTGTTTGCTTACGGAAAATGATAAGCGATAAGCGGCGATTCCATCAACAGAATCGAAAATTATTTTGTATGCCCAAGAAGAATATCCTATCAAAAAAACAATATGCTTATTGTTTATTCATATTAAACTTAGCGGCAATATGCAAAGCGGTGAAAATCAAAGAAATATATTAAAATTTTAATTTAACAAAAAAATTAAACTCTTTTCAAAAATTTTTTATGAAAAGCCTGTTTTTAGTTTAATATTTTTATATTATGTACTAGAATTGCCAATACAAAGTTTATTACGTTGTCTTACTTAAGTTAAATTTTTATTTTTTTTTATTTTTTTAAACATAATAATTTCATATCATATCCTGTAAATAGATAAGCTAACTGACATTAGAACGAACTGGTATAATGGACATTGTCGGAGAATTTAATAAAACAATTCGACTTGCTGATAATTTATCTAACCTCTAACATCTAACCTTGTAAAGAGTACTATAAATAAATATTTCAATATCTGTGAAACTCATATAGGAACACTTCTCCGACCCTATTAATATAATTTTTAATTAGTATCAACCACCGTCTGTTTTTCCGACCATATGTGCGTCTCTTTATTGGCTAGTCTAGTATTATTTGAAGCCTTTGCAGTAAACTTAAAATCTTCAAACCAAACAAATTACCCGTATTTTATAAAATTTTGTTTTTTAATTACCTTCGAATAAATGAAAACAATATTCTGAAAAACATTAATAGCAGCCTTTAAAATAGCACAAGTTAAAGCAAAGAAACAGCTCTTTTATAGTTCAACTTTTATACTTGAACCTGAATAAGAACTACCCAGATGGGAAGTGGTTGCTCCGAGATTAGCTCTCATAACCGTATTAAAAGCTGCACAGAGTTGTCAGCTCGCATCCCGAACATTTATCGATTGTAGTAAAATTGTGGAATAGCGACACACTAGCACAAGCCACGCCCCTTTTCTAGCTGAGGTGACCTCAATTGCCCCGCCCATTTTATTAGCGTAATTCCCATTACTCCTGCTCGAGGGGGCAGCTTATCAGCGTAGTTCCAAGCATTGGTGGGTACAGCAGCAGTGGACAGGGCGAGGTAAGGGGAAGCACACAAAAGTCGCATAAACAAGATCGCTGCCACTTGAAAACTGAGAACATTTGCACGCTGCTGCGGGGCGGGAGTTAAGCGAGTGAGGAGCTGTGGGGGGATAGCATTAAAAATGCAAAATGTGGCTTTTACGAGCTGTAGCTGGTGCTGAGAGTTGTACAGTGGGCGGCGCGCGATGGGGCGTCTCACCTGATATTTGGCAGCGGAAAAGTGGAAAAAATGGGAAAACAACAAAAACTAGCACTCTCAATTGGCGCCATTCAAACTTTTCTCTTTCATTATTTTTAATATTTATTTCGTTATACCAGGGTTGTCTTTTATCCCTGGCCAGGGCTGTCGTCCGCTCGCAACTTCCTTTGGCCATTAAGCGGGCAACGGACAAAATGAAGCCGAAAATTAAACTTTTACTACCTGCCTTATTGTTTAACCATAAAATTAATGATTATTATGGCAATCGCATGGCCACCACAAGCGTCCATTAAAATGTTGGGGTCAGGGTTCACTTCATGGTTATTTTGCCATTTCGGCGAGGCATTTCAAATATAATAAAAAAAAAATTAAATATACTTCGGCAGCACAACAAAAACCATTATAAAAGGATAAAAACAAAAAGAAAAATGTTGCACGAAATTAAATAAAAAAAACCCATTTCGCAATGTCATTAATGTTAATGCTTTTTCATGGGTTCAGATTCGAGTTAACCATAATATGTCCTCAACTCAATAGATATGTAGCCCGAAAAGAGAAAAATTCGCTTTATGACCATCTGATGTGGCTAAAAAGATGACCTCCTGATGAATTATAGCTTAAACGGCTACAGAAAAATTTAATGAAACAGTTAACTCAAGTATCATCCAAGTATTATCTATTATAAGGGCAAGGAAGAGGATTGGAAAGAGTAATATACACAATAAACCTTTATGTTTACATGTCTTTAAGACAAAGAGAAAAACGTTAAGTGAGCATTAGTTAAAAACATGATAGATTTAAAAAACACTAGCAAACAAATGTGGAAAATTTATTTTTAAACTGAAATGAAGAATTCATCTAGACATTGAACTATGAACAAAAAGACCATCCTCATCAAAATCGGTTGAGTTTTGGCAAAGTTACGAATTGGGAAAGTTGAGACCTATCCTTAAATGGGAACACCAGGATTTATATTCGATAATTTTTGACATGAATTTGAACAAAAATTTTATTTTTAAACTGAAATGTAGAATTCATCTAGACACCGAACCATGAACAAAAAAACCTCCTCATCAAAATCGGTTGAGTTTTGGCAAAGTTACGACTGGGGAAAGTTGAGACCTAACCTTATATGGGAACAACAGGATTTATATTCGAAAATTTTTTTCATGAATTTGGACCAAAAATTTTCTTTTTAAACTGAAATGTAGAATTAATCTAGACACCGAACCATGAACAAAAAGACTATCCTCATCAAAATCGGTTGAATTTTGGCAAAGTTACGACTGGGGAAAGTTGAGACATATCCTTATATGGGAACAACAGGATTTATATGCAAAAATTGTGGACATAATTTGGACCAAAAATTTTATTTTTAAACTGAAATGTAGAATTCGTCTTGACACCGAACCATGAACAAAAAGACCTTATGTGGGAACTCCAGGATTTATATTCGAACATTTTTTACATGAATTTGGACCAACAATTTTATTTTTAAACTGAAATGTAGTTAAGTTAATTAGGGATTTTAAACATTACTTTTAAATATAAAAATTCACAACATTTTTAAACAGCTTTATGTAAGTATAACCCAACCAACATTTATGCAGACAACATTTTCAAGATAAACACTTTCCAATGTGCAATTGGCCAACATATTAGGTGCAAACAGCTTGTTTGGCTCGTTTGGGCTTGGGGCCACTTAGTTTGATGCCTGTCACAAGGCAGATTAAAAACAAATAATAGAACGAATTTCAACCGAGTTCAAGGCGAGCTCTCTCAGACATGAGGGGGGTGTTTAGGGGGACGGTGCAAAGAGAACAGTCCGTGCCCGTCATAAAAGAGCACAAGGCCAACATGGCAAATGGCAAATGCAAAAGTTGATGTTGGCAGTTGCATGACATGGCCAAAAACAGCAGAAAAATGCAGAAAATGTTGCAAGAAGCGATGGAATGAATGAAAGGGAGATAGCTAGAGCGTAAAACCTAAATCGAAAAGCAATTTCGCAAGCTAGCGAAATAAGCTTTTTGGCTAAAATTGCCAAAATAAATTAAAGCGCCAAAGTTTGCGGGCTCAAATCAAAAAGTTATTATGGCCCAAAGACAAAATTGTGATTTTGATTCGACGTCGACGTTGGCAGCAAAGATTACACAATGCTAGCAAATTAATCTGTTTATAACGAGTGACAAAGGCCTAGCATAAAAATAAGCTCCCACTGAAACCTTTTTAACAAACAACAACAAGAAAAGAAAAACTGTCACAGGCAGCAGAAAAACTTTAACATTTAACCAATAACAAATTTCTCATCCAATTTTCTTCCATTTGCAGATTTAGTCCAGTCTGTCCGCAGCGACTGCCGGACATATACAACGAGACCGCAGCGCTGGAGCGCATGCCCAAGGGTCGTCTCGAGTATCTGAAGCGATTGCTGCCCTATCTGCAGAATCAATCAGAGGATTGTCTTTATCTAAATATTTATGTGCCCATACAAGGTGAGTGCTGGTGTGCGTGCAAGCGAGAGGTCTAACAGAACGACCCAGCTAAGTATGCTATCACTTTTTGTCTCTCCTGTTTTTTTGCTGAAACCAAGAAAAATGACGCATGGCAAGTTCCAGCCACTGCCACCCAAGCCGCGCTGCCTAGGCATTTTTCAGTCTTGTTTATTTAGCACTTTGCAAGGCATTTGAATAAATTGGCAAGCGGTAAGCGGCACGAAAATGGTTTGGGTAACTTGTTTCAATTTTTCTTCGGCTTTGCCCCGCATCAAACTTCGCCTAATCCCAAAGGCCAGCGGCGAGCATGTCAGAAAAGGGTCAGTTTTACCCAAAGTTTTCAGTTTTCCTTCTTCATTTTTTTTTTTCGGTTTTTTTTTCTGTATTTTTTTGCACGTACCTTTTGCTTGGCTCCCCTCTATCCATATCGCGCAAATGGACAAATGTTTCGACATTTTTCAAACGCCAAAGAATTTGCTAAGCTGTTAGGCATGCAAAAAAATAAAACCAAGCAGAAACAACAACGCACCGAATGGAAAGGAACCAACACAAAGTGGCCAAATTTATGCAAAAACGTATAGGCCATTGTCTGTCTGTCGGTCTGTCCTTGTGGACATTTCATCCATTTACGCGTCTGCCTGCCGATTATTTCCTTTTTTTGGCTTATGATAACAGTGGATTGAAGAGTGGATTTCTCAATAAATTTATAAAATAAGTCTCTGATATATATAAATACATAAGTTTAAAAAAATGTTTTTTTTCTACTGAAGTGGGTCGACCAATCCGGATTATTATTTGCATTAAAGCTGAGGTCTGGAGTGTTTAATATGTAATTTAAAATTGTTTTTTGTGTTGCTTTTTTTATTATTAGAGATTCTGAGAGACACAAAAATATATTTATCAGGTTAGATTTTATGATTATTATTATTAATTTTATTTTATTTATCACTCGTAAATGTTCACCAATTGTTCACCACTGTGCCTTCATTATTTCTATGTGAAATACGTTTAATATGCGCATTGGCTCTTCAAAATTAATGATTCTCAAAAAAGTTGATCCGAGCTTGAGCGTTCTCATTTTATTTCTGAGCTTGATTAAGCCATTTCAAGTGCCAGCAATCAGTCATAAACGAAACCAATTTACCAAGCAGTCAGCAATTAGATTATAGAACCCAAAACGGAAACATCTTTAGGGCTACAGTTAACTAACTTGCCAAGAACATAAAAGAACTCCCTCCCAGTTGCCTGGCTCAACGTCAGTCAATCATTTGATGCATCTGGCCGAGAGCTGCAATAGCCGGCTTTCGACATGGCTGTTAATTACATTTTGATTAAAGCGCAAAAGCAAAGGCAAAAAAAAGAAGCACAAAAAAAATATAAAATAGCAGGTGTTCTGAAAGCATCGATCCTAATGGAAGCTATCAGCGGCAGCTACGCCAAAACACCTGCCTTTCCGAACCCTTGGCAAAGTGGAGTGCAAAGGCTTGTTATGGGAGCAGACGGATTGTCGGGAAATTCATTTGTCTAACAACGCGTTAAGAATAAAATTTAATACACAACTCAGCGGTAAGGCAACTATCTTCACTTGCTGACAGACTTCAGCCACAGTGCGTCAAACATAAACTGCTCACTCGTCCATCAGTCAGCCAGTCAGTCTATCAAGCTGGCAGGCAGCTTTATACACTTTACAGGCACCTTGATTGGGATGTCTGACAGTACTAAGAAATCAATTAACAGCCCGACGTTTACTCACGCTTATTCTAAATATATAGTTACAGAGCTTATATCCCTTTTTTCAGTCTGAAAGGGCGTTTAAATTTTACTAAAGTGCAATTTGTTAAAGCTGTGTGTAAAATACATGCTCTCTCGAGAAAACAGCTGTTGTACTCACGTGAATGTTGATGCTGTAGGTATAACAGTTGCCTGTTAGCTAAACTGAAAATGATCACTGCTCCTCTGTTACTGTTATCAGTCAACATATAAATATAGTCAATCTATGCTCTCTTAAAAGTGCCTCTCCTGCTAAAAATAAGAAAATGTTGCTCTTAAAATTTCCATTGCTGTGTCAACTACAAACTGTTCTGTTAAAAACTGATAAGCTTTAACAATACGCACTTTTATCACAACGCTTCTGTTACTCTGCAAGCAGCGTTCTGTGAAGCGCAGAATAAAGCCCTGTTAATAGATCGTACATGCATTTCTGGTAATCTACCAGCTCCACAAAGGGTATTTAATAATGTACATCAAATTTCAACTGCTATTTTTAATTAATTATTACCCTTGTTTATCTTGTTTATTTGAGTTAATTTCTTTAATTCCCTTACTTGTGTTTATATAAGACAAATTGCCAGAGTTTAAGAGAAGATAAGCATAGCGTTGGCTATGTTAAATTTATATTAAAATAGCCTAACCTTTCATGAACTGCAATTCCTGAAAATTCGTCTGTAAATTTCAATTTCCATTCAGTTCGAAATATTAAAAAAGAATTTGATTGGACGTAAAAAGTCAACCAATTACCGCTTTAACAAGCAAACTGAACATGCCAAATTTGTTAAACCCATGGAATTGTGTATTTATATATATACTTATGTATTTACAATATGCGACAATTTCTTGTCGCTGTCTTTCAATTAAACGTCTTTCACGGCAGTTTAAAGCAAAAAGTGAAAAAAAAACCATAGATGCTTGAAAAAAATGTTGTCGCTTGATTTGAGCTGAGCATGAAAAATTAAAAAAAAAAGCTATATCCGTTGAAGTATAACAAAAAAATATACATTTGTCTGTAATTTGTCTTCGATGGCAGACGTTTATATGCCGAAAGGGACTGCCTAAGAGCTGAGCGCCAAGGATCAGGTCCTGTCTTAAATTGTCATCTCGTTCTGAATCGTTAGAATTTATGTGAAATTATGATAAATTGTTCAATGACTGTCAGGACCTGAGGCAAACGAAGGGTTCAAATTGGATTTGTTTTTTTTTTATTTTCTTTCGTTTTCTTTCTGTTTTTCTTTTTAATGTGTGCACTTGAAGGACGACTAATTGAGCATTGAGCGTTGTGCATGGCAACTGAGCGAGAAAATTAAATATTGTGCTGGAAAATTACATTATAAGAGACTATTAAAAACTGATTTGAATCTGAAAAAGGCAAATAACCCTTAGGAGGGTCAATGTCAATGTCAAGTGGCCATTCTTCAGTCTCCTTTATCAGCTACAAAGATTATAAATCTTAAAACGGTAGCCAATTTATAAATTTTTGACAGTTTAAGGCCAATTGGCGCCGCAACAAAGCCAAAAATACTTAATGAGCCTGAGTGGGAGTTGTTAACGTGGACTTTCACGTGGGAATGCCCGTTTCGCCCTGGGGTTACCTTAAGCAGGCGCAAATAAATCATTATTTATTTGGCTGTCATGTCAAAATGAATTGCCAGATAAATTTACAAAGAAAAGAAAGGCAAGAAGAAAGCAACAAAAAAAACCAAAAACAAAATAAACGAATGCAAAGAAAAATCCCAACGCTTAATGTCAAAATTAATGAAACTTTTTACAGACGACGGTTGGCTATATGTTTATACTATACAGGAATGAATTTATATATTTGTATGTATGCAAAGTTAAAAGAATGCTTCATGGGCAAAACACACATGAGCACACCACCACAAAAAGACACACAAGCACACTCACGTGGCAAGCTCTTAATAAATCTCTTGTGTCTTTTATGTAGCATACTTTTCCGGGCTGAGCGCTTGCCCGTACTGGGTCTTCGGACTGGTGTATGCATCTAGTTTAATCTACTTGGACATGACAATAAAATTTATATCATCTTTCCTTTTCGTCTGCTTAGTGAAGTCCTTTCTCGCCTCTGTGGCTTTTATTTGCCTTTTGCCGTTTGCTTTCTCTTCGTTTCACATTTTATTTTATTCGCTGGCCTTTTTTTATGGTCTTGTTGTTGGCATTTCTTTTTTAAATCTTGGTCTTGTTCGCGCTGCCAGCTCAAAATAAAAATAAATAAATAAAGCATAATAATAATAAAAAGCCGAAAATGCCACATTAAGCATGATTTGCCGCTTTTCAAGCCAAGCGTCCACTGGGCGACCAATAATAGCCGCTCGGCGAGAGTCCTTCAGAGGCTTTGCTTTTGGTCAGCTTGTGGACTCTCCCCCTGCCCCCTTCCATCATACCCACTCTTTTTGGTTCTTTGTGTGTGTTTCGTGTTCGGATTTCAAGTTTATCAGTTGTTTGCATTTTGCTCATATTTTGCGCTCAACTGACTCTTGGCCCGGCTGAGAAAAACGAGCGCCAAAATAAATGAGCTGCCATTGTGCGGCATTTGGAGAGATTAATGTATTGTCATAATTTCTAATCTACAGCATTTCCATGCGATTAACATCTGTTGGCATCACTTAATGGCACATTATCATAAGGCACTGTGGCCAATAGCCGCCCGAATAAGATTTATGCGGTCATGACTTATGCATACGTGACCCTCGCGTCTGCAAGGCAATTGCAACATTTTCCCACATAAGTTGGCCCCAAATATTTATCGATGTATATAAAAAGGATAATGCAATTTTGTCGTCTCGAATTTAACGCCGCTTTCTACCACTCCAACCCCTACCCAGAACAAATCAATAAGCCAATCAAGTGCTGGCAATCAGTAAACTTTCCGCGCGTGCCCACACAAAGCAAGAAAAATATTCATCATACGCACTGTGTGGCACCCCACCACATTAAATTGATATACGCCCAACATAACTTTCCCTATATACATGAAATGAATTAAAGCAGCGGACCACAGTTTCACGAAGAGTTTGTGATTTTTTTCGTACAACAGGTTTTACAGTTAAAGCAAATAGAAACACGTATTTTGTATAACAGTTGATATCGCCTTCGGTTAGTCAATATTTGATCAATAGTTATCAACATATTGAAAGACTTCCATATACTGTAGTATAAATAAAGTTAAATATCGATAGTTGTTGCTGCCGAAAAACTTCAATATCTGATTGAATATGTTGTTATAATAAGCGACCTGTTTTTAGAGTGCCTTTTAATGTATTCTATAACATAATTAATATTACCTAATCAAACTTAGATAGAGTGTTCTCTCGTCACATAGATTATGAATAAGTTTCAATACCCTTACGTAAGTGCAACAAAAAATTAAAACGAGCAAACCAATAAATATGTATGTGGGATATTTTATTGCTCACTTTATGTGATTCTGCAAAAAGCACACTCCAAAATCCCAGAGCAGACACATGTTATATATGGCAACACCATACAATATGAATAAAAGTAAATGTGCCAGTGTGTGAGTTTGAGTATGTGATAGACAACACGCATTATAACCCCATGACGCTGGCGGAAACGGAAATAAATGCGCAGTCTGCGTGTTGTATGCGGAAATGAAAATGTTGGTCAAGAATAAACCAAATAATAAAAAAACGTAAACGATTTTGAAACTGCGTTGCAAAAAGACAACTGCAGCACCAA
The DNA here is from genome assembly GCA_004143825.1 of Drosophila micromelanica. Lineage (NCBI taxonomy): Eukaryota > Metazoa > Arthropoda > Insecta > Diptera > Drosophilidae > Drosophila > Drosophila micromelanica. The sequence continues at coordinate 21,254 of SCDY01001596.1, forward strand.
GAATAGAAATGTAAAACGAATCTCAACTAAACTTTTCACTTTGCCTGCAAGCGAAACTTTGAAGTCAGATATTTCAGTTGGCTTAAGATTTTAGCAGAAGGGGGAAAATGGAGGGGTGGAGTTTTCTTTAGATGCTGTCTGAGTTCATGCTCATTTGCCTGTGTGCAGACAATTGGCAGAGAACTGCGAGCAAAAGAAAAGCAAAAACAAAAAACGAAATGTAAAAAACCATTTATTACATTTTCGCTTTCCTCTAAACTTTGCCCAGGCAAGGAATACTTCTTGCCCAGATTAAAGCAAAAGAAAGTATATAAAGAGCATATATATAGTTAAATATTACTCTTTAAGTATTGCAACATTTTGCAAATGGCTCAAAATAACAGTTAAACAAATTGATAATGAATATTTAATTTTCATCAATGCCGAATCTCAAATGCATTTTCAAATATGCTAATGACATAATAAATATTTGAGCTTACGCATAAAGTTTTTAATAAATTTTACAACAGAAATTCAAGCCCTGCCCGGTAGCATTTCATAAACAGAAAAGTTTTTAATTCTAAGCTAATTAAAAAGGCAATTTAAGTGCAAACTAAATGTGAAATGCGCGTCCAAAATGTTCAACTTAATTAATAAATCGCTACGCTACGTGGTCGCAGGGGGCTGTTGAGGTGGCGGCCGTTGCCTGAAGCTGTGTGCATTGGAAATGAAATGGTTTTAGACCGAAACATGAGCCTGCCCCACCTACGCAGTCGAATTATGCCCGCAACTATACGAATTGTTTAGGCATTGTTTTGTTTTCTTGCTTTAGCTTTTGCTTGATTTTTTCTTTTTATTTATTCCCTTTAAATAGCCTGTTACTATTAAATCTGTGTCAAGGTATTTTCTCCTTTTCTGAAAAGCATTAGTAAAAATGTACAAAAATTAAAATATAAATGGACTTTTTTTAATATAAAACATAAATATAGAACCTAGTTTCAACATTTTTGATTGCTATTTTTGCTTTTGTGCACTTGCCAGAAACTAAATAAAGAGAAATTATTATTTAAAAATTACAAAGCAACAAAAAAAAAGCCAAATGCAAATGTTTGGTATTTTTAGCATCAATTTCAAAGGCTTTTAAAATAGCTTCGAAAATTCCACAAGTACGATTTTGGTTTTTCTAGTTCTGAATATCTTATATCTCTCTTCAACTCTGAGCCTTCAACAAGTCATAACACATCCCGGAAAATCCTTTTTGAAGCTGTTCTCACTCCACGCTAGGCTCTTGCTGGCCTTTTATGCGTAACTGATTGTGTTTGCTGTTTGCGATTGCATATTCGGAGTAATATCAACAACAACAACAGCAATCCGGAAAACTACCGGCAAGTGCTGATGGAAGCCCATAAATACTCTGCGCACAACACCAAAAATTGGGAAAGGGAATGGGAGAAAACTTTTGTCAACTTTGTATAACAAACGAAGCACTTGCACACATATTGACTTTAACTGTAAGCGTTTATATTGATTGTGCGTACAATATATATATATATATATATATATATATATATATATATATACAATATATATATATGTGTGTGTGGGGGGGTGTGCTATCAATAAATCTACAATATATGTACATATTTGCAAGCCGACCATGGCGAGCATATCCTGCTATCGATTTGTAGTTGTTTATGAGAAATATTTTCTGTGCGCTTTTCTTTTACTTTCTTTCCATGTATATGAGCATATATCAGTCTTATCCGCTTTTTTCTTTATTTTTTTATGACAATATATTCATTAAAATACTTTTTTCATTCGATTACATTTTTTTTAAAGGTACAGACACCCATTATACCTTGAAAATCATTTGTATCTAAATATATTTTCTTTATGGATAATAATTTGAATTCATGTTTGGAAATAACTTGCACTTACACAAACCTTTAGTTATTTTTATTTTTTCGTTCAAGCTTTTTGTTTTTTTTTCCCTTTATTTTAAATATTACATTAAACAAATATTATCAATAAGGCTAAGCTTAAAATAAATTTCTTAGAAAGCGAGGGAAATTGATAAATGCATGTTTCATATTGAAAGGGTATGTAAAAATAGACGCCCCTTTTATTTCACTTGAACATTTTGTAGATGTTCATTTTTTTGTAAATTTCCATATTCAATATTTGCAGAGAAAATTGCGTTTTAAAGCGCATGTTTTTATTTTCGGGGGCGGCCCATTGAAAATGATGTTTTTTTTTTTTTTTGTTTCACCCTCAAGCCACACCCACAAACTGGGCTTGTGTCTTATGGGCTACACACACCCACGCACCACTCGCAACGGCATGTCATAAAATATGCATCAAAAATTTGTCACACTCCAGCAAAATGGTCGAAAAGTTCACCTTCTCAATGGCCACTTGACCCAGAAAAGTATACGTAGACTGCACACACACACATGTGCTGTAAGGACGGAGCATTGAATTTAAATTGCGCATTAAATGCGAACCAGAGGCATGTCCTTTCTTCCCATGATGACGCAGCTGTGCGGCCTTTTTCCAAGAAATTGATAAGTCAAAGTTCATAATTGGACGTGTCCGAAGGGGCCCCAGCAAAATGTCAACGCTCCTTACAACTCAATTTAGCAGCTAAAAATGTATTTCCCAGCATACCCAAAATATCAAGCCCCAGCCCCAAAATAAACACAAATCCCCTACCCCACACACTTAATAAGCCGCAATTAAGTGACGAAGTGGGTGAAAGAAATGTGTGCAAATTGAAATGGAAAATGTGAAAAAGCCGCAACAAATGCGAGAAAAAATACATTGAAAATGGTCGCAGCAAAGCCGCTTTTATTTCCTGGACTTGGAACATTACCACACCAATACCAAGACACATCGCCCCTTACCGTACATCCTGTACCCCTGAACCACACGGTTTGTGTGCACTTAGCATGTCTCAGTCTAATTACGGGGCGTTGCTGACTGCTATTTTGCATGCCACGTGTGCATTAAGCATACGCCCGGTGGCACGAATATCCAAAGGCATGTTGACTGAAAAAAGAAACAACTAAAGGAAACAAACACAATATTAAGTGAGCAGTTAGGAAGCTATATTTCTCGCAGAACCCAGAGAAATTGCATAGATTGTTGCTGATTTTTCTTTTCTTTCTTTCTTTGGAATTCAGCTTATTAGCATTTGTGGCAACACGCAGTTTTGTACACCAGGTGCCTAATCTTGTGTTTAAACTTAACAAATCTCAGACTAAATAACTAATAAGTCGGTGTGATAAGCCTGAAATCTAACCATATATTATAAAGCATACACTTTGTGCACTATATAAATTATTATGGGTAACAATTTACTGTACCCAAGCAATAAAAAACAACTTTGGACACATTATTAAAATAAAATACAATTTCCACTGCCCCTTTCCATGTTTTTACACTTTTTTAAGCAGCAATTAAATATTGAATAAACTCAACCACAACTTTTTTAAATTGCCAATTTAATGTACCAAGCAAAAAATCAAAATGTTACTGAAATATTTCTTAAAATAAGTAGAAATAGTAAATGGCTGCAAAATTTTCCAATAAATTAAATTTTTCGCTTTATTTAACTTTACATGCAAAATAAATATACGCAGCAAAAGTAAGAACCAAACCTTTGGGAAATTAGAATGTTTCAATCAACATTCCTTAAAGTCGCAAACTGAAAACATTTAGTTTGGCATTTGAACATATTCAATGTGTCAATATTTTGCCTGTATTCAATAACTGACAAGCATAACTATTCGCATATGAGTGAGCACACTCGTTTGCACACCATTAGCTAGAAGTGAATGGGGCACACGCATACACTTATACACACTTAAAGGACAAACAGCGTCATTTATTACCTTCCGTATACTTGGCTGCCAAACTGCCAAAGAGCGTACACAATATTTCATTATAAATTACACACGACTTACGTCAATTTGTTTTGGTGGCCGGTAGAAGTGAAGTTGGTAGCAGAAGCAAAAAAAAAATAAATACAGGAATCTCATAAGTAAGCCATAACACACACCCACCCACACACAGAGAACCACACAAACACACGGAGAGTTTATTAGACAGCAGCAGCAAAAACGGAAGTGGCCATAATTTACTAACGAAGCCATAACAAAAATGCCCAAACAGGCGGCACAATACGAAACCAAAAAAAAACCGACAGAAAGAAGACAGCAAAAAGGGACAAACAGAAGGGCGGCAGTAAATTTATCAATCAAACTAGCAAAAGCAAAAACGAAACAACTTTCGAATAGTTGTAGTAACAGATAACAACAACAGAAAATACACTTAACTTGACGTCCATTAATATTTGACAATTTCCTGTGTTCTGTGGATTGATGATGGGGCCACGTGGCGTATGATTTGATTTTGTCCATTTGCGTATATTACGAATACGTCATGTTAGTTATTGATGAGCACGCCATGTGCCGCCCATCAATTATGGCACACAAATACTTAAGCTGACTAAGCCCAGGCTATAGGTTCCCAACTGCCAACTAGTGGCATTAAAATGCAGCATGCAACAGAAAAAGTTTGGTGTTCTACTGTGAGATACCCTGTAGTAAGTAAGAGAATTAAATTCATGTTTTTAAAATATGGGTTTAAAAGTACGAATTAACCTTAACTGGAGCTCCCTTCTACGTGCGCAACACCGTGCTGCATAGGGATATGCAAATAGCCTGGGTGGAAGACCAAATTAAGCAGTGTAGAGAAAACTACAATCATCGCCTAACCGCTCATGCCAACAGGCTAGCAAGAGAGCTCAAAGGCGCCCATCCCATCAGCCGGCTGAAGAAAAGGTCTTTTGGCCAATTGGTCAACTAAGCTTATGCTTATACTTATAGTTTTCTAGTTATAATCAACTAAAAAAAAAAAGTACGAACTTCTAAATTTTTATTGAGTGATGGGTAGTTAATTATGAATGTTTAAAAATTAGCTGTAGGCATCGTTATATATATATATATAGATAGAGTTGACGGATATCCTAAAATAAATATCTATCTTTCTAAAAATATAGTACAAAGTTTATTAAATTATTGAATAATATTTTTACGTTGACATGCTGCTGCCCACAGTAGCATAGCTTTACAGAGTATAAAAAGATGAATATTGTAAGCGCATTTATCGCTAGCTGCTTTAAATTGTAACGAATGCAACGCGGCATCAGAATACGGAATTGTGTTCAAAATGTAACTGGAACGCAATTATGTGGCACATTTTGCCGCACATAAACTGCCACCGCTGATGGATGATGTGGGTCGCTCGACAGCATAAAAAAAAAATAGACGGAAGAAAATAGGAGAGGACTAAAGAAAACTATTACGACTTCGCAAGGTGCTAAAGCACTTGCTGGGGCTTCGATTGCAGTCGGTACTGTGGAGTCTGTGAATGGAAAGGGAGCAAGTGGTTGATTCTACTCATACTTATTTCTCTCTCACTCTCTCTCGCTCTTGCTGCAATTTTCTTAAGCAGTTTTACGCCTGAACGCTGACATAATGTTGTTAACCGATAATACGTTGAAATTGAAAAGTGCAGCCGAGGCCACAGCAGGCGATAGCTGGCAAGGGCCGGCATGGGCTTGCGAGGGCTGGCGAGGTCTGGCAGCTCTTGCCACACAAAATCTCTTACGACAAATTGCATATTTCAATTTGCAACAACATTGCAGCCAGTTGGTGCCGCCGACCAAAGAGTAACTGGGTTTCCATTTCTGGTCCAGACATGGCTTTTATGTTCTCCCTCCTTTTTTTTCAACCGTTTTAGTTGCTGCCTCTTCTTCTTATTCGTTTTGGCCTGCTTTATGCCAGTTAAGGGTTTTTAGAGTCAGGTGTCTGCCACATATTGGTTTGCTTAAACTGTGCCCCACTCACACACACACACACACACTCACTCTTCTGTGTATGCAAAGAGCTAGAGAGGAGCTTTGCCTTGCGGTAAGTTAAGCCACAGTTAAGCTGATGCATGGGTTAAACTGTAAAATGTATTAAGATTAAGTGGCATTCAGTGCCAGCTGCCACCCAGTTGCTCTCCACAGCAGCTCCACTACTATCAAAATTTAACATTCTGCTCCCCACTGCTGTTCCACTTTCAAGCGCAATCTCTTTCTTTCTCTTTCTGTCTCCCTCTCTTTCTTTCTCTCTCTTTTTCTCTTTCTATTTCTGTTAAGCTTACTCACAGAAGATGTATGCATTATGTATACGCAACGTATGCCAGTCTGTCAGGCAACCAGCGTACCTGGCTTAATGTTGATCATTTTGTTAGCAAATGTGTTCAACTAGCATGAAAATTATGTTGTATGACCTGGCGAAAGGTATTTTTATTTTACGTATTAGATATTGTTTCAGATGAAAGCCTATAACAAAAATGTATAGCTTGAAAATAGATTTGGGAAAAATGTGTGTATTTTTCTTGGCTTTAAAAGATGACATTTGAATCTTTCTAATTAAAACCAATGTTTAATTCTAAATCCACCAATTGTAAATGTTTTTTGTCACCTTTCCAAGCAATTCAAGATTTGTTAAGCAATTGTCCTTCATCGCATCATTTGCAGCGCAGTCAGCGTTAAATGAGCATGAAGAATACCATATAATATGCATACATATACATAAATGTAAAAATACAAATATCTTTATATGTTTTTATTTCTTCTTTTATTCATATGCATATATCATACAAAAGGTCTTAGGCACATTTGAAAGGTGCAAATTTACGGACTTTATGATTTTTGCCAATTCGAGCCAAAGGCAAAATGCGAATACGTAAATTTCATAGAGTCGAGCGCAACAACAAGAGACTGTGCTTGTATGTGTGGCTACGTGTGTGTGTGTGTGTGTGTGTGTATGTGTGTGTGTGTGTGTGTGTGTGTGTGTGTGTGTGTGTGTGTGTGTGTGTGTGTGTGTGTGTGTGTGTGTGTG
>SCDY01001596.1:28200-51711 GCA_004143825.1 Drosophila micromelanica
GTGTGTGTGTGTGTGTGTGTGTGTGTGTGTGTGTGTGTGTGTGTGTGTGTGTGTGTGTGTGTGTGTGTGTGTGTTTGTGGGCAATATGTTGAGTACGTGTCTGTTAGTCATCATAATATTTTACATTTTTATGAAGTGCGAGACGACGCTGAGGGGCTGTGCAATAAAAATCTTATTCTGTGGGTTATAAAAGTGCAAAAGAATCTGGCAAAACAAGAAGAAGAAGAAGCGGAAGAAGATGTGGCATCAGAAGAGTTTGGGCATGAAAAGTTGGTTAGCATTTTCAGCAGTTGCCATTTACTGTGTGTTTTAATGCGCCGCTCCCGGCTGCCCTTTATTATTATTATTTTCATATTTTTTTTTAATGATTTATCGGCGTTTAAATGGAGCATGGGGCAGGTTGCAGTGGTGAAAGCGGGGGCAAGTGACGCATCGTAAACTTTTTTGTGCTCCTAATTTAATGCAACAATTTTGTATTTTTTTTTTCTTTACGCTCACTTTGGCAAGCAGTCATTTAACGCCACCCCTCTCTCTTTCACCAACACATTTTTCATATTCACTTTGTTGTTATCAGCATGGAAAAGGTGTGTGGGTGTGTTGGTGTGTGTATATGTGAATGTAAATTGAGTTTGGCGGTTAAAGTACTTTGTAATTTATGGCCTCCAATGTGCGTAAGAAGTCACGTGATAACTTCATACGCTCTCTCTCGCTCCCTTTATCCTATTTCTGCCTTTCTCTCACACTCATTATTTCTTCATGTGTGTGTGTGTGTGTGTGTGTGTGTTGCGTGCTTATTTATGGCGCTTAGCCACATTTTGCATGACGAAATCATAATTTCAGCACTCGACTCTCAGCTTTCGGCTCGACCCTGGCGGCCATTTTGACATTTTGTTTTTTTTTTCCTGTGGATTTTATATAACATATACGATAAGTACGTGCAATATATTAACTGTTGGAAAATTGGCATGTTGAGCTTATTAACATTATCAGGCTATGCATTTGTTATTCCGATTACACACGGATTATATGCCTTATTTTTGAGCACAATGTTTCGTAAACCCAAGAAATAAACATCACGAAAACATAGAAAAAACGGCTATGCGGAACTTGGAGTGTTAAATATATAAAACAAAAATATGATAAATAGACTTAAGTACATTCACAACTCTATCTCTTGATCTAGTTAAGCAATACTTAACTGTAACTAGCGCCAACCACAGTCACAATGATTTAACCAAAAGTTTTCAGCTTATGCAAGTCGGCAAGAGCAATTCAAGCATTACAAACTTTAGCAAATTCGTTGGGGATCTCTTGGCCAACATAAACGCATGTTATATATGACATAGGCAAACTTTTACATTAAATTTGTTCAAAACTTGCAAGTTAACTGTTACTTTCAATGACTTTTGCATTCAACAGACCATTTACCGGCATATTCCGTCGCACACATATACAAACACACATGTTCACTTGTGTAGATAAGTTAAACACCAGGCAACAAAAATTTGTTTGGACTGCCTTTGACCAAAGTTAGTTTAACCATTTTAAGGGTATTTTATTTACTTTCAAATATTTACACAAAATTATGTGGATTTTTGGTTCTCTTTCATTTATTTATTCAGATTTTATCATAATTATTAGGAAAATAAAATAAAAAAAAGTAATCACAGGGATATTGAACTTGGACACTTTCGTCGGAAAAGGAAAATCGATATGGTACAGATCCATATATATGATATACATAGATGAGAAAAATGATAAATATAATAAAAGTTTTGAATAAAAGGCAAAGAAAACTAAATAACTTAATATACCAAACTTAAAAACTTCCTTAAACGGTCTTCCATTTCACGGAAATTCAGAGTGCCTTGAAAACGATTAACAGCGCATTATAAGCAAATTATTCCGATGTTCTTCGAACTTTGAGCACGCTACGCAACGCCTGGATAGTTTTTCCAAGTGAAAACTTATCCAAACATTTTGTATGTTAATCCCTCACATAGCCCAATCAGCCAAATTTGTGCGATTGAATAAACAGACTTTAAAAAAAAAAAAAAAAAATAAAATAAAAGCATTGCAAATAAACACGCCAACAAATTTGCAGAAAGTTTAACACAACATAAAAATCGAAAACCTGCACCAGGCGCATCGAAACGCATTAAAAAAGGCAAAAACTTAAGCGAAAGTAATAAACTACAAAACTGTAAATGCACTTCGACAGGTCCTATGTCCCGTGTCCCATGTTCCGCATCCTATATTTCAACGAACAGCTAAAAATGTAGTGAAAAATGGAAACGGATACTAAAATGCCAACCGTAAGCGTAACTGTGTCAACTGGAAAAAAACCCCAAGCCAAAACCCAAACTCAAATTTTAGCGTTCATTTTTCAAGCCAAAAGCGCCAGAAGAGCGCACCGAGCCCTAAATCGAAGACATAAAAAACGAAAAGCGCTGAAAACTCGCAATTTATTTAATCGATAAAATAAAAAATATTTTTAGCTCTTCCTTATTTTTATTTTTGTATTTTTATTTTTGTATTTTTATTTTTATTTTTTTATGTGTGTAGTCAGCAAATGTGTTGTACCAGCACTTAAGCTCAACCTGTAGCGCTTACATAAAATATGGTCCGACCTTAAAATGAAGTTACTGTGGTACTCCACTATTTGAAAAACTCCTAAGAAATTTCTGAAAATAAAAATAATAAAATTTATAATATGCTTTATTATTATTGTTATTATTATTATTTTATATTGAGAGATTAATCCCTCATGTAAATAATATATTTAAGTTTATGTAATAATCATAAACATTTTATGGCTAATTTTTTGTTGTACATTAAAAATGTTATAAGAATAACAAATAAAAGAATAAATGCTACAAGATATAATAAATAAATACATACAATGAAAATTGTCTGTTATTCCGTAAACAAACAAAAAAACAATTGTTCATGCTAAAATATTTTAATAAAACCTGTAAAAGTAACAAGCTTACAGTTATTTTAGTTTTTCTTGTATCTTACGTTGGAATCATCTTAACCCACTTTAATCAACATAACTTTAAAACGGAATACTCATTCTATGTGCACATATCCCTGTTATTGGCATGGCACTGTTGAAGGGAATGGTACACCCGACACCATAATTCACTGTAGCTGAAATTGGTGGCAAAAGCCTTACAGCACTCGACACTAAACTTGCAACGTTACAAAATGAGATTTCGGCCAAATACCATAAAAAGAAATGAGCTAGATTTCTTGAGAACTGTGGCAGCATCTCTACAAGTCGGCTATGGGGCGGTTGGGGCAAGTGGCACAATGAATGGGCTTGAGTTCTTTCGTTGGAAATCAAGGACCACAGCCAGACAGCGATGACAAAGCAAAAGTTGAGGCAAGGCAAGACAATGACTTAAGGATATTGATTTCACCTAGTTTCGTATTGCAGATGCCTGCCAGGCAGCCTTTGACTGAGTTATACAATTGTTGTTTGGTATTTCATTTCGTAGATGTGTGTGTGTGTGTATCTACTACAAATAGTAAAACAAACAATTGAAAGTTTTCGATAAATGAAAATTGATCCAAAATAAAAGAATACTTGTGATAAAGAGAAATTTTTCGTATGTTTAAATTGTTTATTTTAAAAGTAAACAACAAAACACAATGAAATACTAAAGACAGGAATGTAATTAAGTGTTTTGCAAGTTTAATTAAAAATTTATTATTTTAAGATTATTTACTCATTACAATTTCAAAGTATTTTATATGTCTTTTTTTTATTTCTTCGCTACCTTTTATATTCAAGCAGTTTAACTTTATGCAAATATAAGTTACAAATTATTTACATGTAAGCATACGTGCTTATTTTTTAATTTATTCTCGTTTTTTTTTACAATATTATATCTTCATTCAAGATTTTGAGAAAACTTTTTGTTACCTTATTTTTACTTGGAACTTTTAAAACTAACAAAGAAAAACTTCTTACGCTTAAAAATAACCCAAACATGTAATTATATTTTGAAAGTTTAATTTAAATGTAATTGTATTAGTTTCATATAAACACTTCCAAACCGTTCTACTTATTCTCGCATTCATTTAAGTTTTGCGAAATATTTACACACAGAAATTTTATCTAAGCCGCAATTGGAATTTTCCAAATTTGCTACCACAAAAATGTGCAGATTGTTGCCACAAAATATGATTAAATTTATGCGAGTCGAGTCGTAATATGAACACTGTTGACTGCCGTAAAGCAACATGACCCAAGTGGCACGCATAAAAGGGTGCAAGTTTAGGCAACTGAAACTTGCCACTTGCCATGGCAGTGTCTACATTTTGACAGTGAGTGTTGAGACTTAGCCCCACTGCAAGTAAATGGTGACCGGGTAAATGGAAACCCAATTCAACAAGGGGTAGAATACACTCAGAAAAAAATTCCTTTCCAAAATGTAGCCTAAGCGGGATCAAATTCATTCCCTTTTATTCATCAAATTTCAAGTGCAAGAATTTCAACATTAAAAAAATTCTTTCCAATTTAGATTAAGATAACATTTTTACTTGAACTGAATAGGTACTTCCAAACTTTTTTCTGAGTGTCGATGGATGGGAATAAAAGTCGTGGGTGCGGGTGGGGCAGACAGCACGCGTGCATGTGAATTAAAACATGTTCAAGTTATTAACAAGCCCCGAAAGTCGCATTAGTTTTTGCCAGTTACAGGGCATGTCTTCACATTTGTTATGAACCTACCCCGCTCCACACCCCTTTCTGTACAACGTGGTCGTACATAAAATTTGTTTGTATTTATTTGCACAAAATATTTACATTTGCTAAAATTATGCTCGAAACTCGAGAGGGTAACGCGCGGGCCACGCAACTATTTTACAAGTTTTTAGGCAACATAGAAGACAGTTGTCGCTTCCTTATGCGCTTTTATGGGGGCGGCAGCGGGGGCGTGGTCGCAAGTTTTTCTATGTCTACTGACTTCTCGACGCTGCCATAAAGTTTTCGGTTAAGTAGCACCCCCGGGTGCAGCGACATGCAAACAGCACGGAACAGACGTCGCCAGACTTGTCAGCCCCGCCATGTTGAAATGCCATCAGAAGTTTTTGAGGCTACGTTTTATTTTTTAGTGGGAGAAGGGGTTGGAAAAGTACAAGACAAGTTTTAAATGCTGTTTGCATGTTGTGCGGTTGCTAAGCCTTTTGGCCTAGTCTCTAATTACAGTCATTTCGCGCCTCATTTGTAAAGAGCAGCAAATTATTTATTTAAAATGGATTTAATGATATAAAATTTGTTGAAAAAAAGCTACAAAGTAGCCAATATAATAAAAACAAAAAAAAAATTTTTTTTTAATGTATTAAGCTCAAATTATAGAAATATTGCCAATAATATTCTTGAAATAAATATACTCAAACTTTGACGAAGGTAATCAACCTTAAAAAGTAATTCAAATAGTAAATCCTCTTAAATATTTAATGTTTGATTTTATTGTAGACCTGTCAAGCATTAACACCTCAAATAGTACAATAAACAATAATTTTAAATATTTAAGAGCAATAGCAAAACTTTTGGACCAAATTTTATCATTTCTGACCAAAATTGCGTCTGCCATTAATGGGTAAAGTTTTACAATAGCACTGTGATTTGCTGACATTAACTATGAGCTTACTCATCTGTGTGTGTGTGGGAGTTGCTGTGGCTTAAACATAGCCATTAACTTTACACCTGGCTAAAACTGACAGCAGCAGCATTCACGGCGATGCTCGTGAATAAAACTCATCGAATTAGCGTCGAGCGAGGTGTGACTTTGTGTGGCAAGCAGACTTTAAATAGATATTGACATTGCTCAGATGTGACGACAAGCGTCCTGAGGAGACAGGGCCAGAGCGAGAGCGAGATGGAGACACAGTGTGACAGAACGACAGGAATTGAGCCAGTTAAGCAAGTTTGATGTGGCAAGTTGGGCTTGTGGCATTCATTGTCTCTGACTCGGTGTCATGCCTGACGCTATTTATAAAAGTCAGTGACACAGTAACTTGCTTTCTGCCTGGGCCTGACCCAGCTCTAAGCGTTGTATGGTGCTCGTTTTGCCACTTCTAATATAGACACCCCCATCCTTCCCCGCCACCAACACCAACACACAACTCTTTTTCCGCTTTGATAAGCAAGTTCTTTTGTTCCAGTATATATGGTATATACACAAAAAATGAAAGAAAAAATGAGACAAAAAAAGTATACAGTTTTATATATGGGCACGAAGAATTCATGGCTCATATTTCTTTTGTTATTTTTGTTGTTGTGGCCTTTGTTCGGGCTTGCCATGCGGCAAATCTCGGCCTGCTGCTGCTACTGCTGCTGACTCCTGCAGATACATGCACTCAGATACATGCGATATGGATATGAATCTGCCAAAGATTTCGCTGTACTAGATACTTCTCTGTGTATGTGTGTGCATCTGTAATGTGTTCATTTTGAGTGTACTTTTATATTTCTAGTTACCTTAAATTTAGGAGAAAGTAGAGCAGCTTTAAATTCTTCTGTTATATTTTTAATAAATATAGAAAGACTTCACACTTAGTCCCAGACCAATTTCATCATTTCTTTTGAGATGAATTTTTATGCTAGTTTCACTCTAAATTAAATTTAAATAAGCGATAATAATGCCTTAACATATACACAAAAAATAACCCCTTTCATCGATAACTGTCCAACTTTAAGTACATAAGACCGAAACTATACCCAACTCTACCTAAACTTAATACCCTCCCACATGTGTACGCGCTCAGCCTTTCTTCAAGTTTAACAGGGTTGCCAGCATTGATTTTATTTTTGTCCCGAAAGTATACAAAATGTGCTGAGCTCAGGCACGTGCCCAGTCGGAGGATCTACTTGCGTTGACTTTTTGGGATCCGGCACTCAAAAAGAGTTGTTTCCCAAAAATTTGCCTATTTTAGGGCTTAGACGCTCATTTGTCTTGCGTTTGCAGCAAACAAATCCGTTTCAAGACCTTGTTTACCTATACTCTAAGACACTTGACAGCCATCGTTGTTGGCATTTACCCCCACGAATTTACCCAAACATTCATGTCAATGCTGATTATTGGCCAAAAAGGGGTGGAAGCTGAATTGAAGCCAAATACTTTGAAATTGGGCGTTTAAATGCAAATTATCGAGCTGTAAACTTGGCAAAAATCAAAGCTTGATTTTAAACGCGATGAAAGCTATTAAATGCAGTCACCATTACGAACAGCAGACGTCTGCTGTGCTGGCAACCCCAATTATTAAACATTTATTTTATTTTTTTTCTATTTACCCAATAACAATTGAACTGAAATTTAAGCAGTTATCTGCAATTGAGAACTCATTCCACAATCATATATATATATATTATATTTTGTTTTCTGCTTATATTCCAGTGGGTTCGCGGGACTCAACGAGCAGTGGCAGCTCTACCAGCGGCAACTCTGGCAGCTCATCTTCCTCATCGACTGGTGGTACGGCCAAGTATCCAGTGCTTGTGTTCGTGCATGGCGAATCGTATGAGTGGAACAGCGGCAATCCCTATGATGGCTCGGTGCTGGCCAGCTATGGACAAATATTGGTGGTAACCATAAATTATCGCCTCGGAGTGCTGGGTAAGTGCTCGCACACACACTCGAATGCTAATGCTAATTGATATGCGGCCTTCATCGGCGACCAAGTGCAGCGAAGCGAGCCAAACATTTTCAACGTGTCCAATGGCCCATTCGCTTTTAAGCCACTGCAGCAACGGCTGCACTTCCGCTCAACACCAGCAACAGCAGCAGCAACATGGCGAATGCCCTTTCCATAATCTAACTAATTTAGTTAGCATCTATTGAAAAAGTATATACAGAACAGTGGAACTAACTTGAAGAAAAGCAAACAAAAAATATTTTAGTCTTTTTTTAAAAAATATATATATATAATTAAAAACTTTTAAATTAAATGATATTTTAAATATTCATAAAAATAAATAATATTATTTATTTAAGATCCAAAAAATATTTTATGTATTATTATATATTTTTAAGGAGGTTTATAATGAGTAAATTAATTTACTTTTATTTTTTTATATATTTATTTACAAATCATTTTTTTTTTTATTTGTATTTTTTTAATAATTAAACTTTGTTGATCCCTCATGAAATACATATTTAGTTCATTATAATTTTATACTTTAAAGCTTTATACTGTTTTCTTTGGAGTTCCTTTTGATTGTCGATCAATAATTTGGATAAACAAATCGCTTACATGACGCCCACTGTGCAAATTCAAATGCACACCAAATTAGTGTGACCTCATTTGCAAGCACTGCCTTTACCATTAACAGTCTCCCCCCTCCACACACACCTCTGTCGCATTCTATTGGTATTGCTGCTGCGGAAACGGAAGTGCTGACATCATGATTTGCACGCGTGACTGTACACATTTTCGCACAAGTGTTGCGTCCATGTGTCTGACATTTTAAATTGTAGTTGCGGAAACTCGCCAAGCTGCCCGACTCGATTAAATTTGTATTTTCTGCTGCTGCTGCTGCTGCAACTAATCGATGCGCAAGAAAATTCTGATGAATTATGCGGCATGTCCGCAACTATTTTCAGGATTTCTGAATGCCAACACAGATCGCTATTCAAAACTGCCCGCTAATTATGGCCTAATGGACATCATTGCGGCCCTGCATTGGCTAAAGGAGAACATTGCGGCCTTCGGCGGAGATGCCAACAGCATAACACTTGCCGGACATGGAACTGGTGCGGCCTGTGTGCACTTTCTGATTTCATCAATGGCGGTGCCGGAGGGTAAGTGAACCGAAAAATAAATGTATATGCGACCGTGCACATTCACTTTTAAACTGATAAAAAAATACACACGCACACACACTTTTTTCTAGGGCTGCTCTTCAATCGCGCTATGCTGATGTCCGGCTCGGGACTGGCACCCTGGTCCCTGGTCAGTAATCCCGCCAAGTATGCGGCCATTGTGGCGCATCACGTGAACTGCGCTTCAGACCTGCCGCACGCCCATTTGATGAAGTGCCTGCGCGAGAAGCCACTCGAGCAGCTACTCAGTGTGCCCATACGAGCGCCAGAGTTTGGCTTCGCCTTTGGACCCAGCATCGATGGAGTGGTCATTGATGGCGGCGACTATGTTCCGCCCGCGCCCGGCTCACCAGCCGCCCAAGCTCAGGCGCAGGCCTCGACTGCCGCTGGCAATGGGCTGGGCGGAGAGGCGGGCATTGCGGCAGCTGGCGGGTGGGGCACGCCCGGTCAGCTGGAAAATATCGGTGAGTGGATGCTGTGAAAACATTCTTAACTGAAAAATTCTTAAATCGAGTGTTTAAACTCAAGTGAACTAAAGCTTAAAACCAAGAATTATGACAAACTTCTTAAAAATAATTTTGATTTTTATTTTACCTTTAAAAATAAATTAAATATATATAGTAAAAAGATTTTTATTTAAAACGTTTTTAATTGAACGATTTAACATTACATAAGGTCAATTTTGATTTAGTTTTTATTTGATCAGTATTGTATTGTATTTATTTCCCCTTGCCGATGGTATTATAATATTGCAAAATATTACCGTTTTCCAGACACTATATCCGTCAAAAAATTTCACTTCTGTTTATTAAAGATATCAGATATCAGAAGCAGTATCTTTGCAAAGATCAAATGCAGTTTTTAAGCAAATTTTTTATTACACTTTATAATATTAAAATGCAATTCTTTTATATTTTTTCTTATTGTTCTCAACTTGTGAATGCTGCTGCGGTTGTTGCTGATGTCACTGACGACGACGACGATGACTTGCACTTGTGAACTGCCATGTTTGTTAACGCCATTAACAAACCTACAATCACACACATGGGTTGTGCACACACGTGTGTGTCGGGGTTTTTAATTAATGCAGTATTAATGAGAAAAACAGCCATTAACAAGTTGTCAAGGTAAGTTTTTCGCGGCACAGCGCAACCAGCCGCTGCTTAATTATATTTGCCTTAACCCACACACCCACATACACACACGCATGCTTGTACCTTGGGTGCTCAAAAATATGCAACGAAATTAATTTAAAGTTTTGACTGCGTGCTGGTTAAAAAGATTTTATCTCGCCGCGGCGAACATTCAACATGGCGTCGGCTTAGGCAGCGATAAGCTTTGGGGTAACACCAATCACAGCCGCCATGTTGACCATATAATAACACACACACACACACACTTCGTTATTCATTTATGCACATTAACCACGCAAATGCGCGACTCCGTTTTGCAATACAATTATACCATGAGGGCAGCGGGGCCAAGTCGGGCTGCAGTGTGTTGGTTTGTGGGCGTGGCTTGTTGTTTTTGGCACCGCCACTTGATTTATGCTCTTTGTGGTGTGCATTGCGCATTGTTAATATATATTATTAACAGCTAATTAACTGCGATTTCATAATTAATGCGCCTAATGGGCCACTTTAATGCAACATTTGTAATGCAACTGGGTTAGAAGATGGATAAAAAAGGGAAAGCATAAAAATATAATTAAATAATATATTTGACAAGTTCTGTGATGGATTTTATATAAAGCTTTAATAAAGCTATAATTTAATACTGGCTTAAATTTCAGGGATTGAACATAGCATGTGAATATAACCAAAGCTAATATTTTGAAAGGAAGAATTTGATTTTCTTGCTATGCCCAGGAATAGCAAGACATACTGTCAATAGTGATAAGAATTAAAAACTATATTTGACAAAAATATAACACGACTACTATCTAAGTAATGTATACAAAATTAATAAAAATTAGCTAGATAAAATCATGATAGTTTCATATATATTTTTATACTCTTAAAATATCACAAGACATTTATTACAAACACACTTGAAAGCTGTTTTTGCAGCTTCGCAGTTGATGTGCCGCCTGGTGCTGCTGCAGATGCCACTGCTGACCGCTTAGTGCAAAAGTTTATCATTCTTTCGCGGGGCTAAGTGCTTTGTTAGCTGTCAGTGTCCAAAAGGCTATTAGTCAGAAGCTCGGAATGGAGTATAAATATTGCTTTGTGCACATTTAAAAGCAATTTGCCTTGAGGCACGCACATACACACATTAATACGAAAACATACACATTGGCATGCAGGCTCAATACTTTCCAAAGGAATTCCATTTAACACATGCAGAAAGAGCAAATAAAACAAATTTTTGGTACAACATGAAATGCAAGCAAACCCAAAAAGATACCAGAAAATGCCCGCAACGAACAACAACAGCAACAAGTTGTACGAAAAGCAAAGCAATAACTACTTTATCTGTGGGGAAAAAAACAAAAATAAATTTTTAAGTGCATCTCGGAAAATGTTGAAGTGCAGTAGAAGTAACTTCAAAATACTTCTTCCTTTTTATGCTGGAAACTATAATATTTTTCGACTAGCTCACGAGTTATCATGTTTATCAAGAGCTTTTGTTTGGTTTGAAACACAGTGAAAGTTCAACTTTGAATATGCTAAATGTTGCTGGTCAGCAAACTTTTAACTGATGAATTAGTTTGGCAAAAAACTCATCTGAAACCGGTTTGTAATCAGTTCAATTTTAAAAGTAAGCAGGAGCAGTCAATCGTAGTCTGTCTGTTTTTACATGTTTTGTATCAGCCGTTCAATAAATCGCTTAAATTGGGACTCTAAAAAACCATTTGATTCATATACACAAGAATATGTTCAAACCAAAATACTCGCCTGTGAACAGCCGTAATGTATTACAATAATTTGCAAGCATTTAACATACGTCAAAACCTTTAGGCCGAGCGAGATATTTACAAGTCTTAGTTGATGGCCAGCTCGAAGATACGAAAATGAGAAACCGTTTCGCAGATACACGTACTTACGCACTTATTGCTCATTTACAGATACGACCTGATGGCTGGTGTGACACGTGCCGAATCCTTTTTCAGCTTCAATTCCGGCGACGTGCAATATGGCATCGAGGCAGATCGACGCTCCAGAATTTTAAAGGCCTACGTACGAAACACGTACACATTCCATTTGAACGAGATATTCGCCACGATTGTCAATGAATACACGGACTGGGAGCGACCGGTGCAGCATCCAATTAATATCCGGTGAGTAATTGCGTTTGTTCCACGTAAAAACGCCCAGTTGCCAGTTGCCCCTTGCGGCATGCGGCATGCGGCATGCGGCACGCGGCACTGAACCATTTCGTCCTGCGGCTGTGATTGTGCGCCGCTTCCAAATAAATATTTCGTTCTTAATTAAATGCGAGCGGCTATGTTCTTACTCGAACTTGGTGCGCACGCTCTCGCCTGAAGGTTTTTCAATTAAAGCAGCTTAAATGAATCTTGATTTCCATCTGATGCCAAGTGAAATGCAAATTTCTTTTTCGTACCTGCCCAACTCCGTCAGTCTTCATAAATAAAGACCAAAATCTCAATGCGCTTATATTCAATTCAATTTACCGATACACTACACCCCGTACCATTTGACTCTTTTGACATTTGATTGCACATGTGCAATCACAAATGATTTTTCTTTGATTTTTTATCAAATGATCAATATTTATGCTTGCGCTTAGGTCAAAGTGCACACAACAAAAACAACAATTGCTTGCAATATTTGTATTGAATTTGCATTTACTAGGCATTTTCCATATACATTTGTTGAATTTTTGATATCATCACGAGTCTATTCATGGAATGCATAATTTAATCAGCACACAATTTTGCCAATTCAATATCAAAATATAAATATGATATACTCTGCTGTGCTCATGTCGTATACTTAACATGTATTCTTTTTACACAATCCTTGCTCTAACCCCACCGCTGGACGAGTTATGCCAAAGTTTCAGCTGTTGTTCAAACGTGCGTTAAGTTGCCTGCAATGAAGCAGCAAACGCTTCACGCTTGATCTCTAGCAAGATGCTCGTGAGCCGAGGGAGAAGAGGAGAGGATGCTGTGAGGGGGCTGCAAGTCGAGTTTCGGGCCATATCAAAGAGAGTCGTGCGCATATTTCAAATGGATTTGATAGAACGTCAACGATAAATACAATCAACATAAATATTTATTATGCCGATTCTAGCCTTTTTCAATATGCGCAACGCGTGGCCAGATTAAGAAGTGAAATTTACATTTTAAAAAAAATGGAAATATATATAAAAAAAAACATAAATAGCCTGTAATATATGCTTGCTTCTTTATAGGGAAAAATAAATTACAATTACAGAATAGATAACAAATAAATATATAAAAATGTTATATATTTTTTGTAAATATAAATGTATATTAAATTAAAGTTAAAATAAGCGAAACAACAACAAGCAAATAATATGAGATACATTTATTTAAATTAAAGCCATATAGTACAAAAGTTTTGACTCGGGCAATAAATTTTCATTGATTTGGGAATTCGCCCTCGAATACATATTTAAATAAAAACTAACTTATATCCTACTTACACAAGGCTGAGTGCATTTTAAGATGCGAAATTTGCTGTCACTGACAAAGAAAGATGTTTGTACTTTAAATATATATAGTTTTATGCTGGCACATCGAAATAATATAAGGCGAAATAACAGCATACTGGACTCTTTGCATGTCGCTGCAGCTGGAAAGATACGTATGCAAATGTGGCAAATGCTTTTTATTCAAACATTGCGCCAGTGCATTTCAAATGCACAAAGAAAAGCAAAAAGGCAAGAGAAACTTGAAAAACTCGGCATGAGTCACAAAAACGCAAAAGAAAATATTTAGAAAATAAAAAGGCAGCAAATCAGACGCAAAAGAATATTTTTTCTAAATAGGCTTAGCAAACATTGAGTGGTCTCGAAGGCAACTGCTTATGGGTGGACAGGTAAACAGTTGGTGGTGCTGGCAGAGTGGCACTCAAAGTGGCTTGTTAGCTGCACACTTCAAGGCAACTCGATGCAGCAAATAGCCGGAAAATTGTACTACAACACATTTGTATTTGATTTTAACACTTGTACCTCTCACTCCCGCTTACTCAATTCTGGTGTTTCTCTCTTGCACTTGCAGCGATGAAACTTTGGAGGCTTTAAGCGACGCACAGGTGGTGGCACCGGCGGCTCAAACTGTAGACTTGCATTCCGCAGATCATCGGAATTCGTATCTATATGTTTTCGACTATCAGACGCGTTTCGGCGACTATCCACAGGTGAGTTACGCTATTTCTGTGCGCCGATTCCCATTTACCTCACTGTTGGCTTCCACATTTAACTAAATACACATTTTGATCTCAATTGCAGCGTCAGGGCTGCATTCATGGCGAGGATTTACCATACATATTTGGTGCACCACTCGTCGGTGGCTTGAATCACTTCACTCGCAACTATACGAAAACTGAAATCAGTCTATCGGAAGTTGTTATGTTTTACTGGTCCAACTTTGTCCGCTCTGGGTAAGTGATGATTGGGTCTGCGGTCGCATTAACCTCAAACTCATTCAATCCCACAATTTACGCACACATCACAGCAATCCCAATGAGCAAATGGAAACCGAACATGGCAGTCGACAGGAGCGCAGTCGCTACAAAACTATCGAATGGACGGCGTATGAGAGTGTTCACAAAAAGTATTTGAATTTTGGTAAGTGTTGGAAAGTCAAAGCTAAATAAATCAAACGGTGAAGTAAAAGTTCAATTAAAACAAAGTAGTTAATTTAAAAGTTCAATAAATATTTATAAGTCGTTACTAAAATACTAGTAAATAAAATCTATGTTAATATTTTAGTGACTTCCTTTGGTAATAAACTAGTTCCGCTTTTTAACAAGCCCATTATAACAGCTTTAATTATAGGTAACGAGTTTGTAGAACTGAAGTAACTTTTCAAGCCGAAAGTTGTTTCCAATTTTTTGTTCAATTGATATGATGGGATAATAAATTTATCCGACTATTAGCATGCAAAAACTCTGTTGTGAGAGTCCCTCACAAATAATAATTCAAATTAAAACTAATAAAAACTAAATTATTGGGAAATAACCTAGTTTCGAACATATAAAAAAAATTGTTCAAGAACAAAAACTAAGTTTAGATTTCTTTAAAATGTTAATAAAATAGCTAGGCTCAAAAAAAGTTTATGTGAACTGGATTTGTTCAGTATTTTATTAAATAAGCTAATAACAAAATCAGCTAGTTTAAATAAAGCAGCTCAAATTTAATTATTCAATTATTATTCCTTTCAAATAGACACAAAGCCCAAACTTAAAAATCACTATCGCGCCCATCGTCTCTCCTTCTGGCTGAACCTAATACCCGACCTGCACAAGCCGGGCGGCGACAATGTGCCCGCTGCTCATCACCAGCTGCACGACGACGACGATCTGGACAACAACATTGCCAGCGATGCCTCGGTGAAGCCCCTCAATCCCTCGTACACGTCGCGTGGCGCCAATGCGGCCGCCATGGGCAATTTTACGATATTCACGAACCAGGTGTTCTCGCTGATGAACCTCAGCTCGGCCTCGTCCTCGCAGCACCGCAACGGCACGCGCTACGGCAGCGGCAAGATCTACCCGGATGACCTGCTGGACGCGGAGCATGCGGGCGGTGCGGCGAGTGCCTCGCAGGATAGCGACGGGTTTGCCGCCTACTCGACGGCGCTGAGTGTTACCATTGCGATTGGCTGCTCGCTGCTGATACTCAACGTGCTGATCTTTGCGGGCGTCTACTATCAGCGGGACAAGACGCGGCTGAGCGAGCCGCGCCCGCAGACCAAGCTGAAGCGGCAGGAGAACGGACAAATGCCGAACAATATCTGCGGCGATCTGGAGACGCTGACCATACACGCGAAAAGCGATCCGACTACCATACTGTCGCATCATCATGCCATGCAGCATCACCAGCTGCCGCCGCCCGAGTTTGCGGATATACCGCATCGAGCCCCGCCGCCGCCCAAGCACATGAAATCCTCCCTGCAGGATGCGGGCCAGGGTGCAGGCGGGGGCATGTTGCCGCCGCCACATGCGCTGCAAGTCCTGGGCAATCAATGTGGCACGCTGACCAAAAAGAGCTGCATGAAGCAATCGCAGGCGGCACAGGCGCAGCAACATTCACCCCAGCAGCAGCAACAGCAGCACGTGGTGACGCATCAGCAGCATTTGCAGAATCATCATAATCAAAGCATGACCACAGTACTCACCACGGCCGGGGGACTGATACCAGTGCCCACGCCGCCCACAGTTCCAGTGATTGTGGCAACCACAACGCAGCAACACTCACAGCAGCAACAGTCGCAGCAGCAGCAGCAGCAGCAGCAACAGCAACAGCAACAACATCCGCTGATGGATGAGCTGCGAGTGTGACATTAATTGACGGTGCGTTTCAAATGTGATCTCTAAGTTAAGATCTCAAAGCGCACAGTCCACAAACTGTTTCAAACTGAGTGTGTGTGTGTGTGTGTGTGTGTGAATAGGTGTATGAGCGTGTGTGTGTCTCTGCTGTTAGGTCAGTCAACGGTGTTACATTTAATTACAGACTTTGCTTTACTTTTGCTGCCCGCTGTGAATGTTAAGTCTAATAAGTTATGCATATATGTTGTAGTTGATTTTAACATACATTTTATTGTATATAATAATCACAGTGAGGATAAGTTTTGCTGTTGTCACTTTTATAAGTTATGCTATAACAGTCATGGAAACAAAACACCTTTTTTCTCTATTTGCATTTTTTCAGTTGTCTAGTTTTACCTAGGACCAATTCACAGTCTAGCCCAAGTATATATCTACACTCGATGTTTTTTACGTTATCCATGAAAAAACATGTTCACAAACTGTAGCGCAAAAATATTTAAAAAAAGAAAAACCATAAATTAAAAGTTTAAAATTATATATAAAGATATATGTACGTATAACCAATATAAATGTTATTCTTCCAAAGACTGAATTTAAATTGTGTATGTGTGTAAATAATATAATCGCCTAGCTTTTAAGCTGTACAACAACAACAATAATCCAACAAACAGAATTTGTCTCAAATAGCATAAATTATACCGAAAAACAATTTCCTAACAACGAAGTCCATATTCATTTGCGGTTAATAATTTTTCTGTCATGTACAAAATTCTGAGTTCAAAAAAGTTTTAGTCAAACCTGGAAAAAAACCCGTTTCAAAAGCCGCTTAAAAACCTTTTGTAGCAAAAACCAATAGCAAAAACTAAAAACCCTTCACAAAATCCAAACTGTTAGTAAAACCAAAAAAAAATTGTTAATTGTAAGCCTGCAGCTACTTTGTTATGTGACTAACTAAACTACATAAATATTTACATAGATATTAACATTAAATGCATATACTAAATAATAACAAACAAGAATTCGAGTCTACATTTACGCGCATTACCGACTAGCAGATGCCCTGTACCGAAATTGGAAATTTTTTAAAAACATTTATATTTTAATTTACGAATACTTACACACACCTTCTTTTAACATAAATAATTTCAGATCTCTATTCAATAAACAAAACCATTTGCACAACTTTCAGAACATGCTCCCGGGTACAGGGTATTGCAATAAAATTAAATGAAAACTGCAAATAGTTAAAAATTCAATTAGACAGAAAGTGTATAAGCGCGATAACATACCGTATAAAATGTTCAGTTTTTAATTTTAAGCACCCTATTTACTAGCAAATGTCGAAAATGTAATTACAAATGAAAATGAAACCGAGTAGCAGAAATGCGCAATTGAGCAGCTCATTAAAATGAAACAGCGCAAAAATTAAACAACAATTAAATTTGCGTGCATGTGAAAAATAATTGTAAATTATATATAAAAAAAGAAAAAAAACTACAAGAAAAACAAATATAAAAGTGAAAAATAACACGTATTTAGAGACAGCAAAAACAAATGATATAGTAATTTAAAAGAATATGTAAAACTCTATAGCTCTATTGCTTATGTGTATGCGTAAAAAATATATATAGTTAATTGTAATGATGTAAAACTAGCATAAATATAGAGAAACCAAACAACAAAAAATACCAAAATATATATGCATATTTATAGTGTGCTGCATAATTGAACAGGAGAATAAAAAACAAAAACAATATAATTAAAACATAAATTAATTAAAATTTATTGCATTAGAAATGTGTACGAGTGAAAAATGCGAGAAAGTGTTCACTAAAATCTCGTATGGAAGAAAAAACATAAATAGAACAAAATTAAAATTAAAATACAAGTAAAGAAAAACTGTTAAAAACTGTTAAGAAAACAGTTTAAAAAAAAAAACAAACATTTCAGAAAACCAAAAAAAATTTGAGTACTAATAAAGTTATAAAAATGTCGACAAAAAACATAATTTTTATTTTGGGTCAAACGTATTAAATTTACAGCATTTTCTTTCAAGGACTCGAAGCAGATCCTTAAATCGCATCTTAAAGACTGCTAAAGAAATTGCTGTCAACGCAAATATACAACAGTTCGCAAAAGCTTTTGGGAAATGGTTGCGTAAATAAATGGCTATAACGAGGACTTTAAGAGGCAGTTAAGTCGCTGGATCAATGGCATACGATGGATGCATGTGTGCTTATATGAAACAAATATGGCTGCAGACACACACACACACATGCACAGCTGTTAACCAAATATGCTGATGGTCTGGCAACTACATAAAAGAACTCCAAGTCTTATGCTCCCATTGATACGCAAAGAGAGCGAACGATAGATAAAACCGGCACACACACACACATTCAGAAAAAAGAAAACCATTGAAAATAGATTTATTATGCAAATTTGCCAAAGCAAAAGTGAACACATTCCAGACGACGTGCCTAAATATACCCTGTAACTAAAAAAATTTAATTCAAAGGTTAGTATAGAGTTATGGTAATGGTGTAAACTGTTTGTAATTGAGTTTTTTAAGCTTCAAAAGTTATATTTTAAACAAATATAAATAAAAAATATTTAAAATATAATTATTTATATAAAGTTTTGTAAACAAGACTATGCACAGGGTACCGGTTAGTCAACCGGGACAATACAAAAGCAGCTAACTTGTTTTATAGCATGCATGGTGCAAGGCTTAACTGCTTAATTTGTAAAAACAAAAAATGTATAAAAGAAAAGTTAAGGGCGGGCGTGGCTTTAGTCTACTCTAAATGTTTGCCCATGCCAAACAGTGTGTGAGGAGTGCGTGTAGGTTGGGGTTTTTGGGGAGTCAGAAAGTATGCTCTATGTAAAGCTTGCATAATTCACATGCGTAATTGAATAAAAACATTTTGGCTAAAATGCTGGCAGCATCGTTAGCCGCTTTCTAACCATTTTCTTTTTGGCTTAAGATTTGCGTGATTTTTATTAGTTGCGATTTGCAGCCAGGGCAAATCCAATAGGGCAACACTCGCACACACACACACACACACACATAGCCATACATGAACTGGGTGTAGAACAAGGCAACGAACCATAGAACAGGCATTGGGCCAAGGAACTGGTAGCTAGAAACTTGGCACATAATCCCTTTAAATGTCTACGCCAAGTTGGAAACGGGAAGGGATTTGATTTCGAAACTCAACTTTTCCCTTTTTTCTGTAGTTTTTGCATGTGCTGTGTTTCGTTAATATTGCACAGCAGTAATAGCAGGAGAAGCAAGATGGGCGTGGCATGCTGTGAGTGGGCGGCTGCCTGCCACATGCTGTGCCTAATTTATTAGCACAAGCTTGAAAATTAAATAATAAAAGCTCTTGCAAGTGGCTCTGTGTGAATAGAAATTATCACTTTTAATGTTGCCAAAAAGGTCACGACTCAACAGTGCTTGTTACGCTGAGGAGTGGAGCGAAGGGTTGTTGGGCGGTCGAAGGGTAAATTTAGCTGGGCGTGGCGCCAAGAAAGTAAACGCTCAGCGCTGAAAGTTGGTAATTTATGTTGCCAAATCTGTTGGAAATTGCTTTATACGCTAATAAAAGTATTTGCAAAACAAGCAAGTCAATTTAAGGTGAATGAGACTTAAGACCAAAGGAAATAAATTTCATGTTACCTCTTACTCTTTTCATGTCAAATAATCTATCTAATGTAATCAGTTTCTTCACTTACAAACAAGTAAAGCCTATTAGCTACAATATAAATTGTATTTTGAAATGACATAAGAACTATGTAACAATAAATACGCATATGTGACAGGTAAACTAGAAATAAAATTGAATTTACTTCATTTTAATCATAGCATGTGTTTCAAAGTGAATTATATTATTTTTTTAATTTAAAAATTTTCTTGGCTTACTGTTACTATATTATCAAATTATATAATTTGTATCATACAAAGTTTTGAGTTGTGTAACAATGTACATTTATACATACAAAGACATAACAAATTTTCCAGTTTATTGATTAAGTGGATCCTCTGCTGCCTTCGCTTAGTGCTTAAACATAGTTTCTTTCTTGGTTTTAATAAGTTTCCAACCAGTTTTTTGCATGCCCAGCATGTTTGCTAATTTAGTTGAGAAGCCTGCTTTTTTATGACGAGGCTTGAGGCTTCCAGCCACCATTGATGTATGCTTCTGGAAGGTATTCACCTCCGTCTACAGTGACTCCACGGCATTTGCAATCTTTCCTTTGCATAAAGTGAACAATACCTATAATGAAATTTGCAAATACCTTATAATTTATGCAGTGTAATTAATTAAATAAGAGTATTTGTTAATCGACATTCGAAAAGTTTATATTACTTTCTTTGTTGTTTCCAACCAGAAAAAAAGTAGATCACGCTTAACTCCATGGCAACGACTTTTGTCCAGTTAAAAACTTTTCATTTTATTGCACATCAGCGATAATCCAAACCAAAATTGAGTGCACAGTTCCGCACAAGAAATCTAATTTGAACCCAGAAAAACCGAAAAAAAATTGCTGCAGCAAAAACGTTGCAAAAATTTAAAAATTCCGCACAATTTGCACAACTTTTGGCGTAAAAAACTAAATGTATAAAAAAGTTTAATAGAACTCGTGGCATTGAGTCGTAAATGTATAAAAAAAATATTACCATTCCACACATTATACCACTTTGAACGACAAACTTTATTTCCAGCAATTAGTTCGTAATTTTTTGTACAGCTCACTTTTAGCTATTTATTTTTAGCTATATTTGTAGTTGTTGCCAGAGTATTTTGCAACTTTTTAAATATTTATATGTGTTTTTTTCACAGTCAGGTGTACGTTTCGCTAAAAACAAAAAACATTTCAGTTCTTGCTCTACGCTCTTTGAATGCCACACAAAGTTTTATTAGTTGTTGACCAATATCTCTAGTTGTTGAGTTTTGTGCACCAAGCAAAAAATAAAAATTACTAGAAATTCCTTGTATAAACAAACTTTTTGCGTTGTCTTCTCAATGTTGAAATACTTTTTCTTTATAGCCAGCACATGTTTACAAGTCCCAACCTCGATCAACTGACAGCTCATTCACAATCCGTTGGGCCGCAAATGCAACTACCAAACTTTGCGGCATGCATCAAAAACATGTGTACGAAAACATTAAGACGCTTTGGCTTGTGGAATCTTTGAAAATTTCTAAACAAATTTTGGGATTAAAAGAAATACGAGTGCTCCAGTCGGGATGCCTGACTAGGAAATAAGCTAAACTCAATGGATTGCATTCAGACATTACAAATGAGTTATTTCTATTACCAGCGCAGAACATATTAAATATTTACAAAATGAAGCACCCACAATATATGCAGGGTATTGCGGATTAGTCCAGACAATATCACTTCTCAAGTTCTCTTTATTTATTATAAATATTTTCTAAAATTTAAGCTTATGGGAAAATTTACAGGAATATCTTAAGCCATATCAAACACATTAAAACTACATACAGGGTATATTTCTGACATGCAAGGTAACTGTAACGTAGGGACGTAAGGAGTGATTACAAGAAAAATATAATTTTAATAAACATAACATATACAAATTGGAAAATAATAATGAAAACAAATATATATAGCATGCAGGATATCTATAAGTCGAATCGTCAAATTAGCTACATGTTTTTAACTAAGTTTTGTGTCACGGGTTGCAACTGTTGAAGAGTTGGAAACTTTGCGATTTTGTGGAATGGCCCTAATTAACCAAGTGTATGTAGGTATGTGGATGTGCATGGGCTTGTTTTTATGTGTGTGTTATGGAATCAGAATTGAATTGACCAAATTGTAGTATCAAGCTAAAAATGTTAAAATGAAGGCAACGGAATTTGCGACAACTAAATTACAAAGTTTAACGATTTCCCATTTTCGACTAGTGGATAAATTAATCGATAATTGCACGTTATATTTGGAGAGCAATACAACCCAAAATTAACCTATTTATTTGACATGGCAAGCACATTGCACAATTGCACAGTGAGAGAAGGAGGGGGTATGGCCATAATCCAACTATTCAAGCTGCTAGCGAAAACCGAATTACAAATGAGAAGTGGGCAAAGCTTCCACTCTCGTAACTCTCGGAGATATGCGTTGTAGATTTTGAAATGTGAAATTTTGTTGATTGGGTCACTGATGTGAATCTCGATGCTGCTGCTGCAGTCGATGGCTGTCAGTGGCTTTGACTTTTCCGACAAGTGTCGCATGTTGTGCTATCTAATGTTAAGCTACTTTTCATGTACCATCCTTAATCAAACCAAAGCCCCACCCCAACCCAGCACCAACCACCACATCACGTTGTGCACGAATGCACACAGCAAAGCGAAATCAGGCAAAAGCTGAGCTCTGTTTTCTCCTGAGCTTTCAACGACCGTTAAGCAACGCAATTATTCATGTTTATGATGCGCTGACGTTGTACAACCTTCTCCCCCTCCTTACCCTTCGTGCACATCCCTTTACTCAATACTTAATAATCGAGTAGAACCCAGATTGGCAGCGCTTGAAACCTGACATCTTGTGACCGCTAAGCGAACTGTTTACATTCGGTTACCGTATTGGATGGGTTTAAATTATAATCAGTACTCGAATACAAATAGCTGTGAGATGTTGATGGTGCAGCTGGCTGACACTTGGGGTTAGTCTGATTAAAGACCAAAAACGAACTAAATAAAATCGCAAGAAGCTAAAAGTTTCTGGACCCAAGACTTCAAGTGGAGTCTGAGAAGGGTGCCTAAGGTACTGGAAAACTGAACAAGTCGAATGATTTTGGTCAAAAATAATGTCAAAATTGACAAAAATTTTGACATGTAAAGCTCTTGGATCCATAGTTCCCAAACTTCAAACTATCATAACTATGTCAAAAGTAAACCGATTTTCACGTTTGAGTGCATTTTGTTCATGATTTGTCCTGCAAATTGATTCTGCATTTAAGATATTTGCATTATTAAAAATAATAAATTTTTTTTGAAAATTTTTGGTAAAAAAGCATGTAACTCCCCCTTGTGAATTTTCGAAAAAAAATTTTTTTCAAAATGTAGAAATGTGAGTTTACATTTTTAATCGATTGTATTTGCCATAATTAGCTTAAAAAACAACATTTAAGGTGATTCTGAGGGGGTCAAAATTTTGGTCAAAAATCATGT
>SCDY01001597.1:0-26110 GCA_004143825.1 Drosophila micromelanica
CTTTTTGTTCATGGTTCGGTGTCTAGATGAATTCTACATTTAAATTTAAAAATAAAATTTTTGGTCCAAATTCATGTCAAAAATTTTCGAATATATACCTTAGTGTTCCCATGTAAGGGTGGGTCTCAACTTTCCCCAGTCGTAACTTTGCCAAAACTCAACCGATTTTGATGAGGATGGTCTTTTTGTTAATGGTTCGGTGACTAGATGAATTCTACACTTAAATTTAAAAATAAAATTTTTGGTCCAAATTCATGTAAAAAATTTTCGAATATATAATACCCTAGTGTTCCCATATAGGGATAGGTCTCAACTTTCCCCAGTCGTAACTTTTCCAAAACTCAACCGATTTTCATAAGGGTGGTCTTTTTGTTCATGGTTCGGTGTCTAGATGAATTCTACATTTAAATTTAAAAATAAAATTTTTGGTCCAAATTCATGTAAAAAGTTTTCGAACATATACCCTAGTGTTTCCATATAAGGATAGGGCTAACTTTCCCTAGTCGTAACTTTGCAAAAAACTCAACCGATTTTGATGATGATGGGCTTTTTGTTCATGGTTCGTTTTTAAGTTATGATTAAAAACCCGAGTCAAAAAAGCGATAAATATCGATAATGCAAAAACGGAAAGAGTCATCGATCTTTTTAAATAAATTTGATCTGCGTATGGTATATACGAATGAGTCCAAGATCAGCTTTCTAGCTTTCATTTGCACAAAACCATTATACCCTTTTTACCCATTTTTAATGGGTTCAGGGTATAAAAACAAAAAAAACTTAACATAAAAATTGAACGTGGTAATCGCGGTAAATCAATTTGAAAAGGTCAAACTGTTTGGCTTTCAATGTTCAATGTTACTAAATGAAATAATTCGATTCATTCATACATCAAACATATATAGATTTATTTATATAAATAATCTAAGAGATACAAAAATAAATGACAATTCATTGCGACGCGTTGAGTATTTCAAATACATTTTCAAATTCATTAAACAGCAAATTTTCACTAGCTGCGCGAGATTTCGTGTAAAAAAGATTTCAATACACAAACATATAAATGTAAATATATCTAAGTACAAGTACATGTAAATGCAAATGAGCGCGAGTGTGTGAGTGTGTGTGTGTGTGTGTGTGTGTGTGCGTGTGTGTGGGTATTAAAATTGGCCATCCAATTTCTGTGGCTGAGTGGCTTTGACTTTGCTTTTGGCTGCTTTTTGGGCCTGTGCACAAATCGCACAATAAATTGTGCGCCGTCTGACGTCACAAGTGTCCTAGATAATCAACAACGTCGAGGTGAAATGTATAAACATGAATTCATGGCAAATCAAATACAACCAAAATGTACAAACAACCAGGCCAAAAGCACGTGCATTCACCATTTTGGAAGCAGCAGCAGTTTCCGCCGAACTGCGATTGACGTTGATATGATTTTTATTACACTTTTTTTTCTGTTGCGCCCCCATCCATTTGACTTTTATTTCTCCTTTCATTCATTAGATTTCCACACACACACACTAGCGCTTAAGCTGGCTCGTTGAAATGGCCACGAATCCTTCTGCCGCGTTCAACATTCGTTTTTCTCAATGAAAATGCCGCCCACACTCAGCCTCCACATAAACCGAGCATCGCTAAAAAGCCAAAAACAACGAGAAGGTTGCGACAAAGCCGCAGCGCCTGCCTGCCTGCCAGCCTGCCTGTTGCCCTAGTTCCACATTCCACATGACGCAGCCACAACAACAACAACAAAACGGCCTTTGTGGATTCCATTGGCTGCGCCTTGTGAATGAATTTTGCACTCTCTGCGGCTCTCAGTTTCCAGCTCGCTGACTGTTTCAATGGGCAGCTCAGTTTTGTGGCGTCATTGAATACGCCTCGGGAGTTTATCCTGTCTGGTTTGCAGCGCCCCCAACCGCTCTAAGCCCTAATATCAGTCCTGCTCTCTCTCTCTCTCTTTCTTTGTGTGTTTGTGTATCTCCATTCCTATTCACAAATGTTGCAGTGTAAATGTATTTACTTTTTCAATTATTGATTAAGTAAATGTTAAAAAAATAAAGATATATATAAATATAAATTGTTAGATTAAATAAATGCCAATTATTAAGCTAAAATATAAATGAATTATAGTAAAATAAATAGTTTCAGGCATATACACTTTAAGCCCTTAATCTACTAGGCAGATAAATTGTACCTTAAAAAAATATGTAGGCTGTATTTAAATAGTTTAGATTGTCTACTTTTCAAAATCTCTTTATTATTTTCAAGCTTTCCTATATCTTAAAATGAAATTTTTAGACTCGTGCATATCTTAATCTATCTTGTTAACATGGGTACTAGTAGGCCACTTAATACAATTCTAAAGATGCAATTCTAAAGATGCAATCCTAAATAAATTAAAACGATCCATTTAAGTCTCATAATACGTGACCTGATTTTTTTGTAAACTTTTCAGTTAATTGTTTCATAACCGAATCAAACTTTGACTTACATCACTTTTAATACTGCTGAACAGGCTCTGAAAAATTCAAATGAATACAAGATTTTCGATTTAAGCATTGTGCAGATATTTCAAGAGAAAAATGGCTGCTTAATGCCAACTCCAGAGGCAGACATGAGCTTTTGTAATGCGCTTAAGGTACAGCGTAAGCAATCATTAAGTGACGCACTTGCAGCACATGCAACCACATGCATGTGATGATGTGTGTGTGCTACACTCATAAATGTGTTGTGCGACACAATTGTCCTTCCACATCTTCTCAGGTTGAACGAACCCGCGCTGTTGGCTGACCCAATTTTTGAAGTGCTTGTTGTTGCCAGGCTACCGTTTCCATTCACAAGCATCAGCAGCATCGGCAGCATCAGCAGCAACAGCAGCAGCATCCTTGGCGCATTCAATGACAGCTATGAATGAAAAGGAGCTGCTGCTGCTGCACTGCGCATGCCACTGGGTCAATACACTGAATGAAGGTTACGCGCCCCCAACTCTTTCGCTGTGACGTCATTGCTGACATAGTTATTGCAAAAACGGTTTTTTTTTTACAACTTACAATTTGGGGTTTTTTTTATTTTGAGGCGTAACAAAAAAGTGCAGGCTAAAAATGCTGTTTTTGTGCAAAAAGCATTTACAAATTTCATTTAAAAATCTTTAAACATATTGTAAACGAGCCAGCGACGGCGACAATCATAAAAGAAAAACCAACTAAGCTACAAAAACTAAAGCATTATTTTGCATAAAGTCGGCCGGGCCCCGAGCTCAAGCAGTCTGTAGTTAAGGGTTGAGTTACAAGTTCACAATTGCTGTTGCTTCGGTTGTTGCAGTTATTTTTTTCTGTTGTATATTATAGTTTGGCAAAAGTTTACAAAATCTCAAACAACTTCTTCAGTTCCACCATCAACGCCCAGTCGGCTTTAATCAAATCATCACGGAAATAGTCCTTGCAGGCATCGATGCTCTGGCGTGAGATCTGCAAAGATTCAGAAATTTATAGATTTTTATTTTATATATAGTAATATATAATCCAAACAAAACTTAATATATATACCAATAAAATACTGATTTTCTCCTCTATTACATTTTTAAATTTGTAATTGATTATTATTAGATAATAATAGGGTTGATCTTTACATCCGTTCGGTAAGCTCGCCTTAAAGTCAGCTTTTGTGCTCGTTTCTTAGTGTTTATTTCCATATAAATACAATTTTGCCAGTTGCATATTAATTGAGTAAGACAATACTTTTAATATAGAGAGATCTGCATAAATAATACCCGCCAAAATATAGTTCTAAAGGCGCATCGAACAATAATGGCAACGGCTGTGCATATTAAAGAGGTAAGGCCTTTGTAGCGCATAAGGTAAGCTATGCTTACATCAGCTATATCACATAAATTCTGATAAGGTGCGATTCATGTAGAAAAAACATTTATATTTTATATATTTACTCTCATTGATAATAGATATTTGTGCAAAAAAATGTATTATGAAATATAATGAAATTTAAATGCAAAATCAATCTAGAGATCATATTATGAAACATCATGAAAATCGGTTATAAATTTGCAGCTTTAATTGTAAATTTAAAAAAATAATATTAATTTCACATTTTCAAATACGAACTCAATTTCAAAGCAGAATCCATTTTAAGATCAAACCATGAAAAATATTAAACAATTGAAAAATCTTTCAAGTATGGCTTCGTCATGGATTGTTAGCTGACTTAGAAGTTTTTTAATGTATTAAGCTCAAGTGTTAAGTAGTTTTATGTATGTTCATATCTGCATCTCGTACTTTATGCTACTTATAGCTAACCGACAACCTTATCTTAAACTTAAACCCAGTGGGGTGTTGGCTATTTGGGTTGCTGTCGCTGAACCGGGTCGCCAAATGCGTCAGAATCTCTGATAAAAAAAGTTGTAGCTCACGGCTGGCACAATGCAAAAGCTGAACCCGTTGCACGCAACTGGGTCAAGTGAGTACCCAAAACAACGCGACCAAAAACTAGGTTATTGCTGCGATGACGACGCCGACAACGACAACGACAACGACAACGACGACGGCGACGAGAACGTCAGAAGTCAATGAACGCTGGGGCAGCAAGTGCATTGCCGTGGAAGGTGAAACGTGACGTCAGCCAGTCGCAGCCAGAGCCCCAGACCCAGACCCGGACCCGGCCTCGGTCAGTGGGCTGGGCTGGTTTCATCTCGGGCTTTTTGGGGTGGTTGTTAGACCGCACCTCGACCAGGTCAGCCATGACATAATACCCTTTGATAGCACGAAAAGGCATTGAGCTAAAAATAGCAATGCGGCTGTAAATAGATATAAGTGAACGGACACACACACACACACACACACATTGCCCGTCTTGTCCTTGATAGCCCGTTTGATGTTCTGGTTTTTTTTAGTCTTTACAACATGTTGCAGCTAAATTTGATTACCAACTCGGCAGGCAAACCAATTTTACGAGAAATTAATTGAATCAAACTCGCAGCAAAGTGCAGCTCAATGAACAATTACGCAACGACTCTTAAGACCCCCAAACACCCCACCCAAGCCAACGTAACCCCCACCTCAATAACAGCTAACATTGACGTCATTGATGCCGCCACATTGATAAACACTTAAACAGCGCGAAAATTAAGTTTATTATCGATTTGAAAACTTAAAAGACAACCAGGCTCAGCCTCAACCACCCAGACAGACAATGAACGCCCAGCCCTTCGGTTGACGTCAGCAATATTTTGTAGTCGGTAATTTTTTTCTTTTCAAATAATTAATCAAATTATGTTGCTGGCCATTTGCCGGAGCGGAAGTTGCAAAGACCTTTTAATGCCATCTATTTAAGTTGTTGTTCGCCTCTGCCTCGCACTTTACACAACTTGGCCCTGTAATTTGATATTTGATAAGCCAAGTGGCAATGGGAATCAAACTGCGCAGGTCGCTCTGCCAAAGTTTAAGTGCTGATAATAATAATCCAGGTGAGGTGTGGACTGCACCTGGAGCTGAGTGCATATAAAATCGATTTTAACAAACAATGGATTTATCTTCATGGTTTCGCCTAGACTTCTTATCGAAAGTTATATATTATATACATATAATTATGATTTACATTTTTAATTTACTATAACTTAACTAGAACTCCTCTGATTTAAATAAGTAATATCTTTTTGTTAATGGTTCTAAAACTAAATGAATTCTGAATTAAAATCTGGAAACACAATTTTTTATCGAAATTCATTCATAGCTGAACACATTTAGAGAAAAGGCTTTTTGATCAACTTTTAATCGAAATATATATTCCGAAAATTCCCATATTAACTTAAATACAATTACTGAAAATTTTATTTAGAAAGTCCATCAAAAATCATTTAAAAATTACATTTTAAACATATATATTTAACAATACTTTATTTTTAGGTTATCGATAACCGATAACTGGAATTTTAAAATTAAAAAAAGGCATTCTGGCACTTACCTTGCTCACAAGCATATCATCTGCCTCAAAGTGGCGTCCAAACATTTTTGGTGACTCGCCGGGAATCGGTTCTATTTTGATGCAAATCTCTTGACCTTTTCGAGCAAATTCGATTTGCTTGTGATTCGATTCGATGGAGGTGACTATGCCAATGTCCACAAACTGCAACAGAACAAAAATAGAGTGGTACCAATTTAGAGTATTCATTCAGTGTGGTTTAGTTTTTGGGCTTATGAGTAATGGAAACAGTTTTAGCATTTGCCGCTGGCACACTTATGGGCCTACGACGCAACAGTCAATAATTGCACGTTAAGAGTAACAAAAACAAAACAATATAATAATAATAACAATAATAATAAGTCCAAATAGTAGAAACAATAATTGAAACAACTTGAGTGTTATCAACACATCTGGCGCAAGGCTTTTGGCCATTTCCTTAATATTGCCACTGCCACCACGAGCTCCACGGCTGATAAACGAGCTTTGTGGGTGTTTTGGCTAAATTGGTGTTTACAGTGGGTTAGATAACGCCCCCAAGCACCAAGTACGCGTTGCGTTGCGTCGCCACTCGCCACTCTCTATCGCTGGGCAAAGTCATTGAACCAAATTGTAATGTGTTTGTTGTCGTAACTCGTTTGCACTCAGCAGCAGCAGCAGCAACAACAGCAACAACAACAAATTAAACACAGGAAACTGTTGCCAACCCGACGCCGGCATCGACTGCGCTGCCAGCGTCAACGTTTCCTGTGGGCGCCCCAATGGCGGCCACGTCGCCCGTTGCTTCGTTCGTATTTCATTCAAACCAAATAAATTATTGAAATTTTTTTTCCGTCGTTTTTGGCTTGTTGCTATCGGTGCAAATAGCTACAACACATTTACATACATAGGGAGACACATAGACACACGATCATACACACATACACGTACACACAAACACACACACATAGGCGCGCCCCGTGGAGGGGCGCATTTGTCACCATTTCCTGTCGTTGATTACTCATACGCTCCGTTTTCAGTTTTGGTCCGATCGTCGAATTTTCATTAAATGTGTTAATTTATTTCCATTTCCACACAATTTTTCTTGTAACATTAAGCCCTCTACTCTTGTGCTTCTTACATGATTGGCAAGTGTTGCATCAGTAAATGCGTATTATTAAAATATGATAGAAAGTGAGAGACAGATGGCATCGATATGGATTGATAACTGTTTCATATTGAACTCAACTTTAAATCAATCCATATAATTAATGAATTGTTGTCATTTGATATTTTTGTTTTTAGCACATATCTTAAGTTTATAAAATATAATTAAATGTAAAATTTTGATAAATTACATTTTTAAGAATTTAAGTTTGGATATATTTCTTTGTAAGCTTTATTGCATTGCTGCGAAACTTTCTATAAAATGTATATATTTATGTTTGAATTTAAGAGCGAAGCTATTTTCCCCTCTGTATTACGATATTGTTTGCTGTTCATCAAACTGGGTTAAAGTTTATTTATAAACGATATCGCATAAATCACACAAAAACTAAAAAATGTATTTCAAATAAAAATATGATTGGTAATGACAAAAGAGCAACTCAATCATGCAACGCGCAGCTCGTGCCGACCCCAATGTGTTTGTGTGTGTGTGTGTGTGTGTGTGTGTGTATTTTGTGTGTTGGTGTGTATCAACGTTTATCTAAAAATATGATTTATATTTTTTTGTACAGACCGGATGTTGTCTATTTTCAAACAAGAACAACAACCACAGCAACAACAACATGCGGCGCTGCCTGCTGTATGTTTGAACAAAATCAAAATTTATTGTACAATTTATGAGAGATATGAGAACATTTTGATACAGCAATGGCTCGTTTCACATATTGTGCGTACTTGTTGTTGTAATTAAGTTAACTCTCGAAATTAATTACACACTCTCTCTCGCTCTCGCTCTCGCTCTCTTTCTCTTTTTGTCTTTCTCTGTGTTTTGCTTTCTTTATCATGTCATGGTTTGCTTTTGTCTTTGAAGCTTAAACTGCAGTTGTCAGCAGGAAACACTAAATTAGCTGCCGGCTGAGAGAATTACGGCATTTCGACACAAAAATACACACAAACACACACAAACGCACAGCTATGTGTGTGTGTGAGTGTGTGTGTGTGTGTGTTTGTCATGCACAGACAAATCAGAGTGCCAAAATTTCGCGACATCCGTCACAGCAAAGCCCACAAGAGAGAAAGATACAGATACAGAGTCAAGGAGAGCGAGAGAAAAAGTTTTTAAAAAGATAGATTTGTGTAATGCGCTTAGTTTTAGCTCTAATCACTGTGTCGAAAACTTTGGCAACGTCATCAAAATCGATTCAGAATCGATAACAACAAAATCTTCAGTTCTTCAATTCTCAATTCTAATTAAAAAACGCAATTCTTGGTTGCCGCTCTTTGGACCTTAAATGTTTATGATTTCTATGCACTTGAAATGAATTCGCACAACAACAAAGCCTGGCACTTGACGATGATTGGAGTGTTTTACTATATAACAATATCACATAAAGAACAACAGCGAAATCCGTAACAAGTTAATGCATAAAGCTTCTGAAATTCTTTAGTAGGCATAAAAACTGATTTAGCCCAAAATGGCAACAAACAACAATGTCAACAATGTGCTGGCATTTCATCAGATCATCAGGTAAATGAAAGTGTCTGCCTCATGCCCACATCTTTGCCGCTCAATTCTGGACTGACAACAGATGTGAATAATGCAACTTGTGGCAAACGATGCTGCAGGCAGGCCAAGAGCAGCTGCAGTTGCTGCGCATCTGCAACGCCTCGGCAATACGCCCCTGAGGGCTGTCAACAGCAGCAGCAGCAACAACAACAACAACGGGGCCTATTGAATGAACGGACAGCAGCACGTTCCCAGCAATCAGCCATAAGTCTAGTCATGCTCATTAGCATCCGCTGTAAATGCAGCTACGCCCACATATTGACTGCATAAACAGTAACAAAAAAAAAAAAAACAACAAAAGCATTTAAAGCTCGTAGGAGGCCCGGCACAAAAGTCTTTCTTTCACTCACAGGAAGTCTGTGGGCTTCAGATTGAAGTATCAACTCAGGTGGGTGCCGCAAAGTGGCAACAGTGCCAACAGTGGCCAAGATCAGGCCAAAAACAACTCAGGATTTTTCGATTGTTTTCATTGTTAAGGCAAAGGGCAATTGAAGTTAACGGTTATTATCAAATCGGAAACACTTATAGATACAGATATCAGCAGGCATCAATAATACGAAACCAAGTGCAAAGCAATTATGAATGAATGCCTATAAAGCAATTACAGCGACGTTTTTCATCCTGCTGCAAAAGCAACTCTCTGATAAGCAGCAACTGCAAATGGCTGATAACAAGCAAGCACAATTGCAGGCCACAAAGCCCACCCATTGACCATCTGACTGATTGACCATGGTAGGAAATGAATCAGCAAAAATTGAAATTTTTCAAGGTGACCAGCTGTTCGTTTCAATGACTCTCCGAATTCCGTATTACCTGGTAGTCCAAGGTTTTGCCCACTTGGAAGACCCACTTAAACTCACCATCTTCAATGGGCGCTTTTCTGAGTTTTAGCGAATTTCTTTAATAATCAATTGCGGGATTAGTTTTTAGCTAAGAGGAATTTTAAGTATTTTGGGTATATTTTCTAAACATTTTTCGTTGTTTGTAAAAACTTTTTATAAAAATCAAACTTAAATATAAATAAGCCCAAGACATTCTTTAAGAGCACAGCTACCATTATAATCTCTTTATTTGTAATTATTTAATAATACAAGTCTAACATGGCGTTCCCTCACTTTTGCAGCTCTTTAAACAAGTAGATACTTGAGAGCATGTGTTTATGTGACGCTTAGTTCTTGACTAATTGGCCAAGCCAAGCGATCGAGCGACCAGCCACGCCAGACAAACTGTCAGCCCTTTTTGGTTTATTGTTCTACTTTAAGAGACGCTCGTAGGCGGCAGCGAAGTCGACTGCGACAGAGACAGCGACGTCAACGTTGACGACGCGTCGTCGGTGTCTGGTGTATATATATTTCGTTCTGCCCAAAATCGTATGGCATGCAAAATGCCAGACCAGACCAGTCCGCCAGTCCGTGCCGCCCCACATCATCTTTCGTTGCGATTAACAAACGTCAATTAAGTATATTTATTTTGGGAGCGCGTGTAACCAAAAAAATAAAAAAAAACAAAAAAAAAGAAAAAGATACACACACTCAAAAATACTTTGCTCCAACGAATAAGTATTTATGCGATTTTCCGACTTTTGTGCAAATTCAGCATATCCGGCCAAGAAACTGAAATGCGACGACCGACTGACCGACCGAGCGACAACGACAACGACGACGACGTCGACGTCAATTCCAAGCCACAAAAAGAAGCACAAGAGAAAAAAAGAAATATATAGATGTATGTATGTATAGCGAGTAATTTGCTAATTACGCTAATTTCTTTTGTTGTTGCTATTCATGTTCATAGTAAAACATATACACTTATAAAAGATATATTTGTGCATGCAAGCAGATACATATATAAACTATATGTAGAGACAGGTCGAGGAAGACGAAGCGCAAAAAAGCGCGTATCTAAGCGGATTTTATTATCTTATCGCTAGCCTGAATGACTTTCAGAGTACTTGTTTGTGTGTGGGTTTGGTGAGTGTGTGTTGTGTGTGTATGTATGTGTGCGCGTTTTTTATGACTGTGCAAACTACACTCGAAACATGAAGCGCTCTAGGCGGTCGCCTAGCCAAACAACAGGAAATAAGCATTTTTATGAATGAAACGTCGGCGAGCGAGACACAGCAATAGATACAGATACATACACAAATACGAGCGATAGATACATATACAGCTCCACTTACAGTTATGTGCAAAATGTTTAGCTTAAGTGAAAAATCCCAAATATCATTTCTGTTTTATATTTTTATTACTATTTTTTTGGCTTTTTATTATGTA
Source organism: Drosophila micromelanica (assembly GCA_004143825.1). Classification (NCBI taxonomy): domain Eukaryota; kingdom Metazoa; phylum Arthropoda; class Insecta; order Diptera; family Drosophilidae; genus Drosophila; species Drosophila micromelanica. The sequence goes on from SCDY01001597.1 coordinate 10,954, forward strand.
CTAGAGATATTCATGGCACGATATAGTGTATGTACATGTGTGAATCAATTTCAAAACTTGTTTTTATAGTTTCTATTAGCGCAGATTTCATTCATGGGTCGCTTTAACAATAGCAAAAGCTATGGTTGTTGGTTTTATGGTCGTTTTGCTCTATTTTACATTATGCTCTTTATTATTATACGTACGTATGTGTATATATATTTCTAGATATGTTCCTTGTTCGTTTTTGTGATTATTACGCCCGTTCAAATACCCTTAGATTTTTATGTTTATATTAAAACTATTTTTTGTGTCAATTATTCATATAATTGTAAAGTACATTTATTTTTATACATCTTTTATAAGGGTCATATTGAAGCCAAGACAAGACAGTTTTAGACCATTAAGAATTCCTATCCGGCCAATTCTGAAGTTTATTGTTATCTTCTTGCCAAATTTCATTGAGATAGCTTAAGAAATTAGAGACTCCCCCGTTAATACTGATCCAGAATATATACACTTTCTAGAACCGGAGATTTCGTGACGAAACAAAAAAATTGTACTTTTACTTCCGGCCAGGTAGCGTTCAGCACACCTGCCCTGTCTTTGGGCTCGCACAAGGGTTTGAGCTGCTTCCTCTGCTTTGTTTCGTTCACTTCCGATTTGCTGCCACGCCTCAGACGACCAACAGCCGACGTCAGCACATACACTTTCAAGTGCTTACCTCATTTTCCTATCTTTTTACTGCTGCTCGTTCGCTCGTTCATTCTTTTTACGTGCGGAAGCATTCATATCCGTTCTGCCGCTCTGCCGCTACTTCCGTTCTAAGGCAGTTGTTGCTGCTGTTGCTGCTGCATCAAATTGCAGCCCGCATCTGCCGCCTTTGACTGTAATCTGTTTCCGCAGCGCCTCAGCTGAAACTTATTTTCCGTTTAATTACTTGTTCCGACTCTTAGCGCTGTTTCTATCGCTTTATAGTTATTCGATGCTGTTGTTGTTGTTTTTGTTGTTGTCAGTTCCATTGTTGTCGTAATGCTCAAAGTACTCCTTTGTCGCACACGTATCGCAGCCGTTTTTTGTACTTCGCAGTACCCCAAGCAAATATGACGCAGTTGCTCGCTGATAAAGTCGGTGGTTGTTAGTCAATTCGAGATACCCTTTCAAAAATATTTTTTATAATACAAAGCTTATGAGCCCAACTAATAAATATATATTATTAAACTTTTTTCATTAAGTCTCTTAAATTTCTCAAAGTTCGCTTGCCTGATAAGAACTGCGATCATGATTCATTGGGACTTATATCAGTTAAAGGAACTAGTCACTGTTATAACGAAATTTGGAATTATAACAATCTACAACTCTAGATTTTTTACTAATAAATAAAAGTGGTCTTTAGTTATATTATAAAATGTAGTATCTTTTATATTAAATCAGAAAGACCTAACGTTACCCTGCAGTAGCCAAGGCGACAAGCGGAAGTTGTACGCCCATTTAGGCTTAACAATTCAAAATCTTTGCCTGAAATGCGACGGCACACACGTTAAGCTCTACGATTTCCGCTATATAGGGGCGCCTTTTCTTACAGCCCATGAATTAAACAAGATCAACGATTTGTCCGCACATTCAGAAAAGAGAGGTAGGGAAAGGGGTGCAAAAATAAAGGTATCGGCTACTACACGAAATAATCAAACCCAACGCAAGCAGCCAGCAAGGCCCCGGGGCATTTAATTAACAGAAAGAAAAGCGAAAAAAAAAACGCCGCAGCATGTTAAATAAGCTTTCATTTCCGGTGCAACAACACTTGTGCATATCAGCGCCGACTCGAGACATGAATGAAATTATTAAAGATATCGATCGCCTGTTCGATCTCGCACTAAAAACTACTGAAAACAAGTAGCCCGCTTGGCTGCTGCCTGGACAGAAGCCCGCTCAACGGGCAGCAACAGCAACAAAAAGTTGCAATAATTAAAAGTAAACAGGTGAGAATATCTGACTAGACAATACCCTGTATTTACAGGTTAACTGCCTTAATTGGTTAACTGATAAGTCTGCAATATATATAAAAAAATGATATAGATAACTGACATTAAAATATATATATTGAAAATGTATAGGGGCAAGGATTACTTTATAGATGAGAACCTTGTTTCGGAGCGAGAGTTTCTTGTTTGTGCTGAGGAGTCAGATCATTTTGCCTGATTTCCCTTTTAATGATAAATATAAGTCTTCTGTCTCCTGTCTCCTGGGTATACCCTTTTAAACTCTTTTATAGTTAAAGGGTATGTAAAATGCAAAAGACACGTTTGCATTTTACAAAACTGAATTTCGCTTTCTTTGGGCGCATTAATAAACGTTGCCAAGAAGTTAACAAGATTATTTAGCTTTTTTTACGACAGACAGCTAGGCACGAAAAATGTGTGTGTGGTTATAAATGACTTGTAGTAGACACACACACACACACACACACTCATACATACATACAGGCACACCATATGTCGAGTGTTTGTCGGATTTGGCGCTGAGTAACGCCTCCAACTTCCGTTCGCTTTTTGGTTTGGTTTTGAAATGAAGCCAAGCAAAGAAAAACAAGTAACAATGCTTGGGCAGGGAGTATTCGTTTAACATATACACTATATTTGAGTTATTTTTTTACTCAAAATGAGTTTAATGTAACATAAATCATGAAAGTATCGCTAGTTAAAGCTTTTGATATTTATTAAATATATTTTCGTTTATATTTTGGCAACTTTATGAAAACTTTTCAACCCCTTTTTATGGCAACAGAAATCAAAGCATGTAATTAATAACCAGTTGCAACACCCCTAAGTTCAGCAAGGAACCTTTAAATTATGCACCAGATTTAGCCTCATTAACCCCAAGAAACTGATGTCCAGCTCAAATTACTTTCCACACTTTGACACTTGTGTGTCGCATTGGTTACCTCAATTGACCTAAGGTTAAGGGTTGAAGCACGCACATGATTCCGGCAGATGTCCAACCGATCGACCAATCAATAACCAAAAACGGGAAGTGGAAGTGGTTAAGTTTGGTTTGGTTTGGTTTGGATGCACAGTTGTTTGGTGTAAATGCCGCCTGAGAACGGAAGTTTCGGTGGTGCGCAACAAACAATTACGCGGCGCTGAAAACAAAGGGCTACAACGTTTGAAGGCTGGCGGGCAAGTGGTTAAGCCACTGCCATTACAGATTTAATTAGATAATTAATAAAGGCAATCAATGGCAGGGCCAGGGCCTAGTCTCCTCGGCTCTGGTTTGGCCATCTGGCAGCCAGTTGGGCTGGCAAAACACTGAACGGCTGACACGCACGCGCAAAAGACGCAAAAGCAGCAGCCGTTCCAAAGGAAGTTGGACCCCTCTTTCAGGTCCAACAGCCGAGTTGGCGGAAATCGCGAGGCAAAAGGAAAAAAACGTCAACAACAACAACAACAACTGGCAGCATTGGCGACAAAAACAACAACGACAACCTATACACTCGGCATTCTTCGGCAGAAATAACGTGCACATTTAAAGTAGAGTTGATTGGGGGCTCACATGTTCTGGTAGCCCCCAGAAGGCCATGTTCTGGTGGAGACTAAAGCGACTTGGCCGATGAGCTACAAAATATTCGAATTTGCGACCTTGATAAGGGATAGATAGCATAGATGCCACTTTTGAAATGATTTCTTAGAAGGAAATTCTACTAGGGCGTTTGTCGAGTTATCGATCATTTTTAAAATCGATAGTAATTGCAATCTAAACAATCGATGCAAAGTGCATAGAAATAAACACTAACGATAACAAGGCGATTTGTGTATTTCGATAAGTCATAATCGATACTTTAAAAACTAAGGGCTCTTCAAAAAAATATATTTGTAGGGTATTATTATATTCAGGCAAGAACTGCACATAAAATCTGTATGAATTTAACTTTAGAAAGAGCTGCAACAAAAAAAGGAGGAAAATGTTAAAAAGAATGACGATGAATGACGGGAAGCGCACAGCTTAGCTGCGCTCTGCTGGATAATTGAGGAAGTTATAATTGCCAATGAAGCCAACCAGCCCAGACTAAGAGATTGCCACGCCGGCCGGGGGACCGGCCGTCCAAGCGATCCGACGGTTCTTCAGCTCCCCCGGCATCAGAGGCAAGCAAAGTAAACGAAACGGGGCGAACCCTTTGCAAAAAAAAGATCGCAGTTGCCGCAGTAGCCAATTCAAGTTGTCGTCGTTGTTGTTGTTGGTTTTTGTTATTGTGGCAAGAGGAAACAGTTATTGTTGTCTCTCGCTGACGACGGGAAGCAGGACATGTCTTCGCATAAATTGAAAGCCAGTCGCAAGCGTCTTCTTGGCTTCGCGAATCAACGGAAGGACATTAATTGAAACTCTCATTCAACGCATTCGCAATCCCCTCTAATCTTCAAACATACGAGTATACCTTGATTGTTGAGATTATAAATAAGTGTATAACATTTATGCAACGAATTCCTTTCTCATGCTAAAATCAGCTGTTAAATCAGCACATTTTATGAAATACCAAAATCTTTCGTGTGTAAATCGAAGCATGAAATGATTTTGTGAAGTGAATATATTATGTATGTGCTCAAAAGCGCAATTGCATCAGGAGAGCATTGGCAAATAAACAATAAAAACCGACACAACGAGCACCTGTGTCAACAATGAAAGCCTCGAGATAGAAGCGCCCGGAATGACGCAGTTTATAAAGATGGGCCCTTACTTTGCACACACACACTCACATTCACAGGCAGATACGCACATTTTGTATCTAGATACTTGACACGATTTTCAAGAGCCCCGTTCAAGACAAGGATTTTCATTGTGCGCCGCTCGCAAGTCGCAATAGTTAGAAGAGACCCAAGCAACCCTGTGCGATGGATGGATGGATCTACAATGCTTGGCCATTGAGTGTACCTTTTGTGGTACTCTCGCAAAATAGTTAAATATTTGCGTGGCATGGCCACTTCTTATTCTTCTTCTTCGTCGTTGTCTTTTTCCTACTTACCTCTTTGCTGGGCACACAGATTGGCGTGCCCACTTTAACTATGCCATTCTCAACCATAACGCCCATGACGATCGGATCGCGGCTGTTGAATATAAATTGTGGCAGTATCTGTGGAAGGGCAGAAGATAGACGAGCGAATTAGATCAATGTTTGATATTTAAACTGATTATAGTTGTTTTAGTAAAAGATCTTATAATGAGATTGTAAAAAGATAGATGTAAAAGTTCGACTAGAAAATTATATGAAAATTTAATATTTAAGCTGATTAAACTTATAGCTACTCTAGTTAAAGATCACATGATTAGATTAGAACTTGTTTAATCAGTTAAATAAATTCCAAGAATATATTGATGACTTTTAAATTTCTTGTTTTTTCAATAAATCTTAACTTTATCTAGTTTAAAATTGATTCATTCCAATAAAAATAAAATGACAGCGATTTAAAAAAAAAACTGTAGAAAATTATATTAAAGTCAGCTTATTAAGAGTTTTTCTATATAATTTTAATCGTTGATTTTTTTTTTCAAGATAAACGCAATTCCTGTTCTTCGATTTAAGAGTGTTTCCAATGATATTGTGCCTGCAGCAGGCATTTAAAAGGGCCCAGTGCAAGCTGGGGCAAGTTAATAACTTAACTAAACAGCGTCATTGTTGTTACAGACTTGGAGCAGCGCCTAAGCAGAAAGCCCCAGTGGAAAGACCGGCAACTGGCAACTGACAACTGGCCGCAGCTGTGTACCCAATTAACAGCACAGTGGGAGACGAGACGGTGGCTAGAATGGCCAGCTCCGTTTGAGGCTCGAGCCTGGACTAGGGTCGACACGGCGAGTCGAGTCAGTCGTTGAATGCGACTATAACCTAATGATTACCTATAAATCAAATATGCTATTTTAACATTATTTGAGCAGGAAGTGTGGACGTGATGCAAACGTCTCGGACAGGCCTTAATCGCTCGCCAGCCCGCTCGATGGAGCCAAGTGGCGTTTCTTGGGCAGCGCACGCATCATTAGCCAAGAGACCAAGTGAGGCCTAGCTGGAGATCAGCATTTGCAGCCAACCACAAAGCGAGTTGATTGCATTTTACACCTGTAGCTTTTGGTGTAATTATGTTTCGATCAAGAACAAAAAAAAACCAAATCAACAAAATACTACACAAGCTGTGCGGAAGATTAAATACCCTATGAAGGAAAACACATGTGGTCATGATTATGTGGGTGCTATACTACAGATTTATATAAATTTACATGTTTCTCATTCGATTTCTTAAACAATCAAACCGAAGAGTTTTATATCGGAATAATGTTTAGAGCACAACTTACCTTTAGTTTGCATGGAAAGACGGCAATTGAGCGGAATTCTTCGCGTTTCTTTTGCTTCAGCTCCTCACGGTAGGCGGTGAATTTATCGAACAGATGATAGATAATGTCCGCTTGGAATATCTTGACACCCAGTGAATCAGCCATTTCCTGCGCTTCGCGCTCCACTTTCACATCGAATGCCAAGATCGTTGCATATCTGGCGGCGTTATAGCATTGATCGAAAGAGAGCGAAAGAGAGATTTAGGTTTAGAGAACATGCCAGGGCAATTGTGTGCAATTAAATGTAAAGCAAATGATCATGTTACATTATAATTAAAATAATAATCATAATCATAATAAGAGACAATTCATCGTGTTTGGGTTTTCCTGTCCGAGTCGAGTTAACCTAATGATTTTTCCACATGTTGCAAGCTAAGCTGTGCCCCATCAGAGAACCAGGAAGCGTTTATAATTGAACCGAAGACGATGTCGGCTTCTCTTATTCTTCCTCTTCTGTTTCTTCTGTTTTGTTTGCTTAGCTTGGTCAACTTGCTGTACGCTTTCAATGACAGGAAACAGTTGGCATTAAGTCGATACGTGCCACCGTTTGGAGTCAGCCGACGCCGCGTCGCATTGGCGACAGGAAAGGTCTACAAATTGATGTTAGATATAACGCGAGGATCAGTTTCTCCAAATTGAAAATTACCTGGTACATCAATGTTTAATTTAAATCCGAACAGGGTATCAATAGGCTTGCAATAAATACGCGAGTTATCAACATTTTCTATACCCTAAACTATTGTAAATTTAAATCCCAGAAAATATTTCTGATCAGTAATTGGTTTCTAACAATCCAAATGCAGCATTTGGCTTAAACAAGTTTAAAAGTTAATTAATAAATGATTTGCCATTGTTTGATTTTTTCGCATTGGGTGGTTTAAGTTTTATGTTATCCTACAGTGTAAAAATACCCATAAAGACAGTTAAAGATTTTTATTATGCCTATGGCAAGATAAATGTAGACAGCCAAGGACGGACTCGTCATCAACGTTGTCAGGCATGGAAGGCACTTAAAAAAAAATTTCGTGATCACCTGCAGCGTAAAAAGCAAAATTTTATGGTTAAAAATTCCGCGCGCGTAAGAATCATCAATAAATAAACGGCAACACATAGTAAAAATGTAATATTGAGTTTATAGCCTGGCTGACTGTGAGGGAGCGTGCTGTATCTGCCAGATATGCACTTACGACACTCAAAAGCACTCGAAACACACTTCGGATGAGAAGGGGGGGACGCCAAAAGCGGGGGGCATTTTTTTAGTCAGAGTGCTTTCGAAGCATAAATAACTCAAATGGATGCGCATGCGCAAGGGCCGGATATGTTTGGCAGCGGAAACGCCACGTCTATTACATGGGCGTAGATATGCAGATACAAATGTATCTGAAAGCCGCACATTTCTATTTTTTTGTTGCTTTTTTGTGTTCTCGTTGTTATTTTGCATGTGACGCAGTAATTTGAGCGTAGTGCCCGTAGAATTGTGTGGGCCGCACGAATTGTAAATGTATCTGCATCTGTAGCTGCATCTGTATCTGTATCTGTATCTGTAGCTGCGACGCTTTGTTGCTGCCAAGCAGAGCACGAAAATAGTTGCCGCTGCAATTGGAAACTTCTCATTAGCAGCCAAAGGGGAAGAAGGGGACACAGACCGCAATTGCAGCAGCGAGACTGGCAATTTGGCATTTCATTTGCAGCACTTAACTGCGAGGCAAAGGCGACTCTAATGAGATAAAGCCGCCGTCAATGCAAATATTTAAAGGGTATCTCGTATAATAATAAATCATGAGGATCGAGCCGAGCCTGCCTGAAAAGTGCATTTTCTGATTGCCTCTAAATGAATCACTTAACCCACAGCAGCAGCCACATCTCGTGTCGGCTAAATCAGACGCTCTTCAAAGAGCCGCGCTGCCTTTGTTTATAAGTCTTTTGTGCCGGGTGGGGGCAGTCGTGTTAATAAAGTTAAGCTGCAATAAAATTGAATTGTTCTCTGCCGGCACCACTCGGCTTCACTGCCTTTTATGTTCGGCAGCAGCGGCGGCAACAATGTTGTCGCAAGAGCTGATATAATAATGATATGTGGCCTGCTTTTAAATGGCAATAATGCATATAAAAAAACACGCTGCAGTCCGAATGGTGTCTAAATCGTTAAGGATATATTTCGTTTACTTACTGCGCCTCATGCTCCAACATCGTTGAGGCCTTCATCACATCGCGCCTGACCACGGGACCAATGCGAATGGCCGAGTACTGTAAAACAAAGAGATGGACATTCAGTTAAGTGCTAAAACAGATAAGATTTATGCCAATATAAATTTTACTCGTAAAATTCAAGCAGTTAAGTTGGTTTTAAGTTCTGATTCTTAAATTAATTACTTTTGGAAATATGATTTTTAACCTCTATAAGCCACTTCAGGATAAATCAGATATGTTGCAAATTAAAAAATCCCTTGATATTATCAAAATGGCAAACGGAAGTGATAACAAAATATGAAAAACAATCAATGTGTGAGAGTCTCTTGAACCATAATTGAATTTCGAATACTGACGCAGCAAATCGCTGGAAAGTTACCAAAAATTTGTGGGCGGAGGAAATGCGTAAAAGCAGAATGCAAAGCTAATTAGATAAAAGGAACGGAAAGACAACTAGAGCGACATTGATACGACGACGAGTGTAAAGGTAAAAGGTCGAATTGCCAGCAACCTGACACCTACAGATACATATATTGCTGACGTCAGTACTCATTGCCAATAGGTGGCCAACAGGCAGCTGGGCACGTGACACGAGGTCAGTGAAGGGGTTGTTGTCATGGCTATTAACCTCTTAAAGCGTTCACCAAGAGATGCACGATCAGTTAAAACTCGTATCTGTATAGCTAAGCATTTCTACAAATTTATAATTATATAAGTGCCGTCTATTTATTCTTAGTACGTCTTGTTGTTGTTGTTGCCACCCTTCTTCAGGTCTGCACGTTCCGGTCAACTTCCGTTCTTATGCACAACTATTATCTACATTTCTGGCTAACTTCCTTCACTGCCTTCTGCTGATTTCATTAAAAATGCGGTCGCATCGTGTTTACGAATGAAAATTAAGCAATAAGCTCTCCAAACTGCTATTGTGTCTGACTGTGTGTAAGCGAGTGTGTGTGTATGTGTGTGTGTGTATGTGTGTGATGCAGGAAGAATTACTTCCGTTGTTGTCGTTGTTTTTGTTTTCATATACGTATGAACATTTACTCATTCATTCATTTACTCATTCACTCTCTCGTTTGTTCACTCATTCATTTGTTTTTTATACCCTTACAAAGAGTATTTTTGCTATACCATGAAATGTGTAACTATAATTCAAATTCTACAAAATATCTTTTAATTTTCAGACCAACTTGGAAGCTGGTATTTTTTAAGGCAAAAAATGATTCTATGATATATTAAATTATATATTTATAATGAATGTAATTAATTTATATAAAATTTAAGATTTATAAAATATTTTAAAACAATTTTTTGTGGTTGCTGAGGTTACATTCATAAGAAAATTAGTAAGAAAATCTGAATATTTATACTCTTTGCCAAGGAACTAAGAAGAATTACTTATTCTCTTATTCCATTTTCTGCTATCTATTATATTGTGATTAATATTTGTTGATATTTTTGCTAGGGTATTTCGTCTTCGGCAATTCGATAAATTAGTTTTACTTTCTTGTTTTTACATTGACGTTTTTGTTGTTGTTTTTTGTTCTTGGCAGCAACTACGTCGCATTAATGAAAACGTTGGCATTGTCTGCTTCTTTGCCCACTTCCTTCCTTACATTCTTTTAGTGCCTATGTAGATATATAGTACATGCCGCAAAACATGAGAAGAGGCGCACAAAATTAAATTCATTCATTAAATTCAGCGATACGACGATGGACGCGCCATGGAGTAAGAAAGTGGTATTTTTACAGAGACAGAGAGAGAAGATTGAGATAGCTAATTGAGTTGCTGGACAATGGACTAAAGTTATGGTTGTTACACTGTTTTTATGATCAGGTCGATAAAGGTGTTGGCCAAGCCAGCTGTTTTCACATATTTTGATATCATTTGCGCAACAATTAGAATCGAGAAAGCCAATTAATTTGCTGTTTCAGCTGGCTTCTACTTCAGCTTCTTCTTGCTGTTGTGCGCTTGGCTTTTTTCATATACTCCTGACTTGGCATTTTGTTGTGGGCGTTGCACGTTGCCATTGCATTCGCATATTTGCATGCAACTACGTCTCGATTACAAATTGTTGCCAACGCTTCGCGCTAAGCATGACCGAGTGCCTCGGCTTGCGAAACACTCTGCGAATATGTATTTGTGTGTGTGTGTTGTTGACTTTTAATTAAAATGCATAGGGGAATCAAATTACCTACACAACCATAGGTACGTAGCCTCTACCTAGTGGTAACAACCAAGCTGATATTTAATGACGTCGACGCCCGCAGCGAGCAGCAGCTAGAGTGGCTCACAATTATGGCAAAAGCAACCGCAAAAGTGGCAGCTAAGTATTGTTAGTAATGCCTAGTTGATGGCTGCATAATTACAATTACAGCCCAAATACCTGCATTAAACACAACTAACTCAACAGCAGCCACTCACAAACTGCATGCGTTTTCTCCTATACCCTGTGCATAGAGTACTTTAATTTTGTCAAGCATTTTGCAAGAGTTTGTAAGAAGTAATATTAAAAATATATAGGTATATATGTTTGATTGCCTCAAACTCAAATTTAATCATACTACAATTAAGAGACGATTTTTTCTTTATAAATAAGAAAAACCTTTTTCTACATATTCTTTTTATTACCTATGACTATAATATAATAAATAAATTGTGATTTTAGGCAAGCAGAACTTATCGCTGTTAATTGACCGACTTGAACAAAATACATATCATATTACCGCAGCGTATTTGCAAGTCTGCTAATTCATTTTGCTTTTGGCACGCAAATAAAGTCTATTTGGTTTTCTTGTTTTGAATCGCTGTGTGGTTTTCGTCTGCGCAATTTTTCATTCATGAAAGAAAAACGTCACGGACGAACTAACAGACTCCGAGTTTGTTGTTACGTATTTTTCATTCATAAAAAAAGCAAAAACAAAAAAAATGAAAAGAAATAAATGAAAAAGCAAGTAACAGAAAAACAAAAACGAAAAAAATGGTTGCCATGAATGAAACCTACAGCATTGTTGCGGGTGTTGCTGATGTGGGTACAAATACCTCTACCTCTACGAATACCAATACCAAAAAAAAATAAATAAATAATGCCAAGAGTTGTATAAGCAGACACACGGCTTTTTATGAATGGCAGTCACCATCAAGTTGGCTAGCGACGACTACGCTATATTTGGCCGTTAACGTTAACAACGAGAAGCAAATGTTAATGAAGCCGCTTGGCAGTTGGCAACAACAAACGGAATTTAAGCACAGATTGCAGGCCAATTGCATAACGGTGCTTGCAACAGCAACGAGCAACGAGCAACAACTACAGCAGACAGCAGAAGCTCTTGGCCCGTGTTTGTGGTTATTCCATGTTGTGTTTTCCTCTGTGTTTGGTTTTCCGACTGCGTCTCATAAAAAAATATGCAACCCAACCAAACAGCGAACCATAAATCTGAGCCAGGTCTGTGGCGTAATGTAAGTGCGGCTGCCCAAATTCGTTTGCAACGCATACAAAGGTTATTTGAAGGAGGGCGCACTGTACCGCTTACCGGTAGCCATAAGAAACCGAGTAGCTGTACAATAAACTTCCTGCTTAGGTTTGCATAAGTATTACTTATAGGAAAGCTATATACCATTCCAGATATAAAAAATATATAAATGAAAAAATAAAGCTTTTACGCATTACAAATAAAGCCCTGAAAAGAAACTCGAATGAACTTTATGAATTGTAAATCTGCCGAGAATTTTAGTATATTCATTTCAAAAATGAATTTTTCATTTAAAGTTCATTTTGCACACAAAAGAGAGAATATAGAAGATAACAAATCATCTATGAGATGTTCATGCACACATTATATAATTTAATATTTTGCAATGTTGTTTTCAGGCAGTTTACATGTTTCGGAATGCGAATTTTAATGGCCTTTGGTGAAAATTCACGAACCAATTAAATTGAGGGTCTGCTAATGAATTATTGTTATTGGTTTAAATATGGTGCGTATTGCTTTTATAAGTGAATTATGTTAATCTGCGGCGTGTATGTGCGTGTGTGTGTGTGTGTGTGTGACGCACGCCCTCGCTAAACACATGGCCCAAAGATAAAGATGGCAGGCTGGCAGACAGGCAGCCAAGCAGACAGCAACAAGTGCAATTAATTTTTATGAATAGAAAGCACGGCATTGATCTGCTGCTGCTGCTGCTCTTGCTGCCGTTACGCCCTGCCGCGTCGTGTTTAATTTATAGAAATGTATAGCAAATGTTTATTTGATCAATAAAATGAATTATTGTACGAGAGCAGCTGCGTATGTGTGTCTGTGTGTGTGAGTGAGAGAGTCTGTGTAGTGTACAAGCTAGCGAACTGTCTGCCAAAATGAATGAAACAACAGAAATAACAATAACAGCAACAATAAATGAATGCCGCAGCATCGTGGGCTGCAATTAAAAAGAGCGCAGCTGAGAGCGAGAGAACGAAAGAGAGCAGGCAATGTAAGTATGTATGTGTAATTGATTTGTTTTCCATACAATTTATTGCCTGTCTGCTGCTCTTTTTTCTGTCGTTTCTTTTTTGGTGAAGCGTGTTTTATTTTTTTGGAGACACTTGCCGAGTTGGTTATTATTGTTGTTGTTGTTGCCATATTGTGAATTAATGAAATGCGCCCAATGGAATGATGAATGAGGAACGCTGAGGACAGACAGAGAGACAATTGAAGCAGAGTTCATTAAGAGGAGAGCAGCCCTAATTCTCTTGCCTACCACGATAACTATCGGTCTTTGTGTATCTGCTTGAAGAGTCCATTGTTTTCGGCCCGCTCGATCATCTATGGGCGATGTGCCCGTAAATTAAGCCTAAACGACTTTTTAACGCGTATGGCCAAGTGTCTGAAATCAATGAAAAACGAATTGTGTTTCTTTTTTTGGAGCAACTGCAACAAAAACAACAACAAGACACTTAAATGACAATTTCCGGTCAGCTTGGTCAGAGCCAATATAAGTTGGAATCCCTGTTCGTATTTCACAGCGTGGGTGCTTCGAATAATTACTGAATGAAAAAGACAAACTTATGTATATATCTGTTTATATAGATTGTTCCATGTGCATATAAGTAGTTCGGTGTGTTATGCTATTTATATCAAATACAATTTGCTATAGTCGAGAGTAAAAGATACTCTTACCGCTTGGATTTGTTGTAAGTAACTTAAATATTTTTTATGTTTATTTAATGAAGAAAAATTGTTGCATAACCAACGACAAAACCATTATGCCCGCTTTAGAGGTAATAAAAATGTTGGCCAGCAACCACATGGTGGCATGGTATGTGCGTTGGCGCTAGTTAGTTACTAAATTTGGCTTAAACGAAGGCGGAACTTGTTACATAGCCGGCCGGCCGGCTGCACACATAGCCCACTCGACTCATGAATGAATGGCAATCAAGCAGCGTCTGTCAGTTTGTCAGTTTGTCAGTCCAGCATTTTGCCATAATTGATTTTTGAAACAAGCGCAAAAACTTGACGGCGACAAATTTTTCGTTTTAAATGTGAAAACCTAACAAAACCATAAGAGGCTTGCCATTAAAAAATACCCAACTTTGAGTTACCCTATACCAAATGTTACAAACAATGTTAATAACTGCGATAGTCTACTACCCGAACTTAAAAAAGATTTTCATTGTATTCATTGATTGAATCAAGTTGGTTCACAACAAATCACACGCCACCCCGCGTTCCAGTTATTTGCCCCAAAGTTGTCAGCTACACGCCTCTGCCAATAATTATGTAACTTAGTATTAGCCAATTTGCATAGTTGTCTGTTGCGTTGGCGTCTCGATTTGGAACCTTTGGCTTGGGAAAAGTGCTCGTAGCTATCCGTACAAATGTTGAAGATGATGCGACTGTGGGAAACCCTAGCAAATGTAGGCTGCTCTTAATGAGATTGTTGTGTTATCTAATTGAACTGGTCGGGGCGAAACGAGTTCATGTTTAAACAAAAAACTATTCAAATGTTAAATTAAACTTGTATGGAAATAATACTAATAATACTAATTATGACACCCAGAATAGATTAAAAATATAAATTCGCAAATCAAAATTTTGAAAACAAAAATTGTTTTGAAAATGTATAAGGGGGGTTACATGATTTTTGTCCAAAACTGGAAAAAAATTTTTTTCCATAATACATAATCTTTAAATGCAGAATCAATCTAGATGACAAATCATGATCAAAATGCCATCAAACATGAAAAAAAAGTTCGGTTTTAAAAATGTTATGAGAGTTTGAAGTATAGGAGCAAACGATCGGAGAGCTTTACATGTAAAAATTTTTTTACATTTTGGCATGATTTTTGAGCAAAAATTTGACCACCTCAAAATCGGTTCCAACGTAGTTTTTTATACTTATTATGACACCCATAATCGATTAAAAATAAAAATTCGCAAATCTAAATTTTGAAAAAAAAAAAATTTTTCGAAAATGTATAAGGGGGGTACATGATTTTTGTCCAAAAATGGGGAAAAAAGTATTTTTCATAATACATATTCTTTGAATGCAGAATCAATCTAGATGACAAATCATGATCAAAATGCCATCAAACATGAAAATCGGTTCAGTTTTGACAAAGTTATGAGAGTTTGAAGTATA
>SCDY01001598.1:0-36198 GCA_004143825.1 Drosophila micromelanica
AACATTTAACATGATTCTGAGGGGGTCAAAATTTTTGTCAAAAATCATGCCAAAATGGAGTAAAGTTTGGACATGTAAAGTTCTTGGACCCATAGGTTTCAAAGTTCAAACTACCATAAATGCGTCAAAACTGAACAGATTTTCATGTTTGATGGCAATATGTCCATGATTTTTTATTAACTTCAATTCTACATTTAAAATTTTCAAATTTTGAAAAAAAATTTTTTTTTGATTTTTTTGGAAAAAAGCATGTACTCCCCCTTGTTAATTTTGAAAAAAAAAAAATTTCAAAATTTTAAATTGCGAGTTTGCATTTTTAATCGATTTTAATGGCCACAAAAAGTATAATAAACAACATTTAACATGATTCTGAGGGAGTCAAAATTTTTGTCAAAAATCATGCCAAAATTGAGTAAAGTTTGGACATGTAAAGTTCTTGGACCCATAGGTTTCAAAGTTCAAACACCCATAAATGCGCCAAAACTGAACCGATTTTCATTTTTGATGGCAATATGTCCATGATTTTTTATTAACTTCAATTCTACATTTAAAGTTTTCATATTTTGAAAACATTTTTTTTTTGATTTTTTGGAAAAAAGCATGTGCTCTAGTAAATTTTTGAAAAAAAATTTTTTAAATTTTAAATTGCGAGTTTGCATTTTTAATCGATTTTACTGGCCACAAAAAGTATAAAAAACAACATTTAACATGATTCTGAGGGGGTCAAAATTTTTGTCAAAAATCATGTAAAGTTCTTGGACCCATAGGTTTCAAAGTTCAAAAACCCATAAATGCGTCAAAACTGAACCGATTTTCATGTTTGATAGCAATATGTCCATGATTTTTTATTAATATCGATTCAAAATTTAAAATCAATGCGTTAAAAAAAATTTTTTTTGTTTAATTTTTTTTTTAGAAAAAAGCAATAGGCAGATAAACTATGATCTAGAAATTATTTAATTTTACTATTATTAAGTATTATTTTCTTATATTCAAATATTTTTTTTAACTGCATAATGTATTCTAGTGATTTAAAAATCAAGGGTATGCAATTATCGATATTGTTATCTCCTAAAATAATACAGGTTGGGAATACGTTTATGCTATGTTTACGAAGTTCAGTGATATTCGTGCCCTTCAGTTCGGTACTCCACATATAATTTGTGCAAATGTTTAAGCAAATATTTGCACACTCCATTTGGCAGACATCCAACGCACTATCTATACTATCCCATAGTGTCCGTACCCAAGTTCTCACAGTTTATGTGACAGTTGGGGGAGAAGGCAGGCAGGCAGCTTGGCGAAAAGAGTGAAAATCGCAGCCTTTTTATATGCAAATGTGTGTCTGTGCATAATGTGGTGCTTATTTTATTGCATTCCTTTCGCACGCACGCGGTCCCAAGTCCCAAGTTTCAGCTATTTGATGTTTTACGTTCATTCTTCCAGTTTTGGCCGTTGCTTGGGTTACACATACGCCGCGTTGTCCTTGAAATGGGTACGCACTGTCAACGTCGTAGCCATCGAAATCGTCAGCCGGCTTCTGTGCCAAATGTGTGGACAGCTATTTAAGTGCCAACTGAACTGAAAATTTATGCGTTTCCACATAAATCTATAAACGCGGAGTGTATGCTTATTTTATTGACCGATTCAAGTTTGGTTTCGCGCAAAGTAATAAAAAAATATATATAATAAATCTTGTTGTGTGCCCAAAAGGTGTGAACTTATTAATGTATTTTTTATTAGTGTGAAAATTGATGACAGAAAACATGTGCGAAAAATGAAATATTTCACAATTTAGGCTAAAATTGTAAATTTTATATAAAACACATATTATTATACTTATATAACATATTTCATAACAACAACCGTACAATATATATATTCTTTTTATTTATTTTCTCATTTATTTATAAAGGTTTGTAGTCCGATGAGATTATCTGATCAGATCAAATAAATTTGTCAAATTTTTTGTGAAAAATCATGGCAAAATTGCCGAAAACTTTGACATGTTAATATTCATAGCTGCCGTATTTCAAACATAAATACCTTTGTCAAAAGTGAACCGATTTTTATGATTGATGGCATTTTGGGTATGATTTTTAAATTTATTGATTAAAAGTTTTTTATGCCTCTATACTAATTAATATTACTAATTTAATTTGATAGCATTTTGCTTACGATTTGTCTTATACATTGATTTTGCATTTTTACACAAATAATATTAGGCTATATGTTTTAGTTGTTATTACACTGTGAACGAGTGAATGTTTTTACTTGTTTTTATTATTATACCTAGATATTCTTTAAAAGTTATTCCTAAACGCACTTCTAACATACCTGGCTCACTTCCATTGTTATACGAATGCGAATTCAACATTTCAGATGCCAGACTTTAGTTTTTCGAGTGAACTTTCGGGCGCATTGGCCATTTGCTGCCTGAGTTAATTAACGCTGACTTACTCATGTTGCACGACCACGCCCCAAAAACCTTTGCACTCGCCGACTCGCAAACACACTCGCTTTCTCATTCGCGCTAACTGCCATTGTTTTGGAACTAACGTTGTCTTTGTGTCTATTGTTGTTGTTCTAGTCGTTGTTGTTGTTCGCTGTTGGTTTGATAATTACTTTTGATAACTTATGTTGGTTGCCGCGGTTTTAGTTCTGTTTGTTGTTACCCCATTGTTGTTGCTGCTTCCCGTTAGCATATGGAGCCATTATAGAGCTTATCAACTGGCATGCACATAAGCCACAGCCTGAGCCACAGCCACAGCTGAGCTTTACTATTTTTTTTTTATTTTGTATTATTTTTTGTCAACTTTCTAGGTTAAGTGCTTTTATAAGCCTTGAGGTAGGTCAGCACTAAAGCCGGCCACAGCCAGTTAAAAAAGCGACACAAGAAAATATACAACATTTTAAGAATATGTATTTATAAAAATTCTAATTATGTTTGGTAAAATCTATTGTAAAAAAAGGTTTTATATTTAAATATGCCTTACAGACACAATCTTTCCTTTATTTAATATAGAAACTTACATTTTTAAATACAAGACACTTATAAATGATTTATTTTTTAATTTTAATTATTTATTTTTACAAATTTAAATTTTACTTTAGCTAGAAAGTTAGAATTACAAGTCGAATTCCCAAACTTAAATTTAAACTTATAATCACCAAACCAATTTTAATTTTCTACTTTGCTAGAAAAATAATTTTCTACGTATTTTTGCATTACATTAAATTCACAGTTTTAATAAATGCTTTGTTCACCCACTCAGATATATGCGAATATATAAGACTCCTCGTTTTCCTGCTTTGAAATTGTTATTCCAATTATTTTTGTTCTTCAAATTTGTATATCAACAGATAATTAGAATTTTGTTTCCAGGAAAATAATTTGCAATTTTCAAGAGAATCTCTTAAAGCTTAGTTTGTATCTTGCTTAATTTAAATTGAGCTTCAGTTCAAGGTATTCAATTCGAGTTATTTATAATATTTATTTTGTTTTCTCTTTCTTTCTTTAATTGACTCTTTTTATATGTATTTCATTGCTCATTGCTGTCACGCACTCAACGCTAAATAGCCCAAAAAAATCTCTACATATGTATGAGTATAAATTGCGAATAATTCGACGTCTTTAAATCAAATTTAAGCTGTGTTGGCTGGCAGCATTGACCCTGCAGCTGCTGCAGACAGAGACATGTGTAATTGCGGCAGCAATTTAAGCTGCTGCTGCTGCATGCAACATCATCGCCATACCGGAAGCAAGTGTGCACAAGTGGCTTGCTTGGAATGGGATTGTGGGGCAGAAGGAGAGGAGGGCAGGTGTGCAGCATTCAAACTTGATGTGTCTTGTTGTGGCTGCTGCAGTCGCTCTGGTTTATGCCTTTATTAAGCATCAAACAAAATCCAAAACGTCAAGGATATGCTTCATACATAGTCAGCAGTCGCATCAGCATCAGCATCAACAGCAGACGCATTCGCATCCTTCACGTGTTTTGTATACAGATGCAGCCGAGATGCAGCTTGAAATTTATGCACACAACTTGTCACACAGGTCGGGGTGAATAGAGACTGCAGCTGGAGGGAGAGGGAGAGGAAGGGTGTCGAGGGCAGGCGGAGGGTGCGCAATGAGTAGGACAAGCAATTTACACCGCACAATGCGTTGACACACGTCGTCCGCAAATGTGCGGCGAAAGACAATGGGCCGAGACTCGAGATTACGTTGCCCAGTGTCCTTACCGAGTCTGGTTGCATCATTAAACCTGAAAAGTGTCAAATGCCCAGTCACAACCACACACACACACACACACACACTTACGACTATGAACTCAAGTACCAAGCAGCTTAAATTCAATTGAATGCGAAACTGCAAAACTGCAGAGCTGTTCGTCTGGTGTTAATCTAAGCCTGAAATTTACGACTGAGTGGCGAGCATGTGTCCTGCCGGCATCTCTGCTCATAATTCAAACAGTGTTGACAATGAAAATGAAATTCCCATTAAAATGCAATATGTTGCAGCAGCTTCTTTCTCCTTTTCACACAGCTACAGACAAGAGGCTTGCTATTAATTTTGCTCCTGCTGGACGCATTGCGTATAAGGCAAATGTTTATATGGCCACAGTATAAACATTGACAACTTGAAGGCCCTGCCTGCTCCATGTACTCCCAAGTTCTCTGAGCTGCAGCGTGCTGGGCCAGCAGGCAAATGACATTGAAACTGACTTTGGATGGGGTTTCAATTCTGATTGTTGACTTTGCTGATGATCTGGATTTGAAATTAATTACAGACTCGATGAGAGGCGGTTAATGCAGCATATTTCATTTAATTTCAAATTTTAATTAAATTGACAAATATGTTGCTTAACCAAAGCTTATTCAAGTATGTGTCTAACATACTTGAAACATAGAATGGAACATTCTTTAAATATTGTATTTTTTAACAATTGTTTGATTTATGAATCTTAAATATTTATGCTCGTTTTAGCCATATTGGATCTTACATTCCATTCAGGGAAAATGTAAAATGTAAGACTAGATTTAATCAATAAATATTTTTTTTGAGTTTACGAACGAGTGAACGAGTATTTCGGTTACACCCGACTACAACGTTCTTACCTGTTTTTAATTTATAGATTCGAAGAGCATTGACATTATGTTGTTGCTGGTAGGGTTAATAGTTTAGCTGATTAAAAAACTTTAATTTAATCGCTGATGACCGTGACCACAAAGTTTTGGCTAAAACGTAACTTTGTTCGATTGGACATCAATCAGTTATTACTACAGCTAATCAACAAACAGAAAATGTAAAATTTTTTGTGTTTTTCAATCAATGGATTTTTTTTTATATTTTTTAAATAATCAATCCATGAAATCAAAAGTCTGCTAAATATATGTATACATATGTATATACTTATATATGAAAGCAAACATTGAGCTTTTTTGTTTGCAATATCAAAAATGGGACTGATAACCTGATTACATAAGAAAAAACCGCAACCTAACCCAAAAAAGCATCAAATTGCGAACTTTATCAGGTGACCCAAAACATGCAATATTTTGAACTGAATATAACACGTGCATAAAGCACGATGAATAATTTAATTTTGTATTTTTATTTGTTTGTAAATTACAGCGTAAATCTTATTAAAATTCTTTTTATTTTGTTCCTAAACTTTCATTCGTTATAGAAACTTTATATAATTTTATTTATTTAATTTCCATTTATTTTTATATATCTCATTTTATGTTCAAAATTGTAATCCATTGCACTTAATATTTGTCTTAACATAAATTTAAGTGATTTGGGATCACACCTGACATGGTAATGAATTACTAAGCAACCACTCAGAGCGCATTGTGGACTTAACATTTAACAGCTTAAATCTGGTTAATCCTGCTTGAAGGCTATTAAATTGCTGCGCCGCTTTTAACATAAATCGTTTATTTATAGTATTTAAAAAGACATACGTATCTAAGCATCACCTCTGGAATGCCCCTACTTCCCCTCTCCACATCCCAACAAACGTTATTCGAGAAGTGGCAATGGTAAAAATTCACCTAGAGGCGATTTCAAGTGTTGCCTGTACCTGTATATAGCTATATATACGTGTGTGTGCGTGTGTGTGTGGAAAGAATATTCAATTTTATTTACATAGCATTTTAGTGCTGCGTCTTTGTTGCTGCTGCTTCATAAGCAAAAAGCTAACTTTAAGCAAAATTCTTGGCTCTAAAAACCAATGGCATATTGCAAATTGAATATCCTGTTGATTTTATACAGGACTTTCAATTCGGCTTGATATTGTTCTTTTTAAATGCCCCCAACCACAACAATTACTTCGCGTAGAGTAGAAAATTATGCTGAAATCGTTGGACTTTAAGACAACAACTGCTTAAAGAAGGCTGTCTGAATTGCTGCTGCTAAAAAGAAAACAGAAAAACATTTGACGAAATTGTCTTGAAATCACATTGCGCATAAAATAACATATTTTCTGGCTGAGCGAACAGCAGCAACAGTCTGGCAGGATGCAGGATGTGCGGCCTCAAGGATTATGTACAAAAATTTAAGCGGAAACTTTATTTTGTTGGTTTGTTTTTGCCTTGCAAGCGAATCGGAAAACGAAACTGTGGACTGTTTTATGTTTCTTATTATGCGTTTGGTTTGGCGCACAAATTGAATTACACGCACGCACACAGGCATACTTACACACACACCCACACACA
Source organism: Drosophila micromelanica (assembly GCA_004143825.1). NCBI lineage: Eukaryota > Metazoa > Arthropoda > Insecta > Diptera > Drosophilidae > Drosophila > Drosophila micromelanica. The sequence goes on from SCDY01001598.1 coordinate 6,721, forward strand.
CACACAGACATCAAAGATGTACTTGTTTTTGCTGCCACGTACCTTGTGCGTAGATTTAGAAGTCCGTTTTAATTGGGTACCCTGCAGGAAAATACTTTAATGATTTGTGTCTAAAAATTTAGTATCTAAAAAATTCTTTATTATTTATTAACATATTTTTTAATTTTTGTTTAGATATTGCCTTGTGTTGGGAATCCTCCTGCTTCAATTGTTTAATGTAAATAGGGTATATTTAAGCACATCATTCTTTTCTATTGTTAACCAACATTTTGTTTGCTTCTGTTGCGTGCTTCAAGTGCCTGTTTTCTGTTTGCTTTGATCTTTGCAAATCGAATTTGGAGCAGTGTGGAAATCACGCCCTCCTGCAGCAGCAGCATGCAAAGTTTGTGCCCCATCAAGTATACGCAGCGTTGATTGGATTTCGCGCTGTCCACTGACGGTCTACATATAATAATCATTTGTATTTAAAGCAGCAACAACAGCTGCCATCCCTCCCCTCTTTATGCGCGACACAAACTTTTGTGTGACACTCCGTGTTTGGCGTTATCCTTGGCACGTCTGCGCGGCGCCTGTCAACCAAGGCGAATCTGACATGCTTTGGCAGCTGACAGTGGATGTGCGCACGGTTATAGGAAACTGCACATAAGTTGAGATTGTACATGACGTTCTTTTAACACCTTGCCTGCGATGCCCCTCCCCTCGCCTCGGCTCCACCATTTGCAACCATAATCGTTCACATCCAGGTCATAAAAGACAAAATCAGAGCATAACACGTCCATTTTATATTCCCCAAAGAGAGTGTTGTATATATGGCATGTACATGTGTTGCACATTAAACCACAACAGTAAAATTCAAAAGGTTATTATGTGCATCAAGCAATCGAGTAACCGACAAGGATATTGCCAATATCGCATTTGCTGGATACACTTTATCTCTAATGGAATAAATAAAAATACTCATTCTGATACTGAAAGATTTCTTTTAAGAAAACTTCTTTAGGATTTCTGTACGAAATAGAATTAATAGAATAAAAAAAATACAAAATTTTTACAGAAAATATAAAGCAACAAAATGTTGAAATATTTTTCTATTGATTAGTTTAAAAATCAGGCAATTGTTAGAATACTTATTGATTGTTAGTATATATATCGAATACAGCGCTATTTAAGTAACTATTTCCTATAATTATGATAATAAAATATTTGTTTTTTATTGTGTTTAATTTTGAATATAAAAACTGATTAGCTGACATTTATTTTCCATTTAGATAAAAATTTTCTTAAAATAGCATAAATGATCTATAGATTATATTTTTACTTCGTTGGGATAGGAAGTGTGACGTCATAGATGCCACTTAGCCAGCTTCCTGTGGGGTTGCGCAAGATTCGCGGGTCAGTTGATGCACTTTGCTGCAAAGCCGATTACTAATGCTGTAGCAGGAGTGCAAAACAAGCCATAAGTTGAATACTCCATTTTCACAGCATGCCGGCATCTTCTTCATCCTCTACTTTATACGAGTGTGCCATGAAATAAAGTCGTCGACCAACTAAAAGTGACGTCATAAATTTTGTAGCTACTTAACAAAGGAGCAAGGGGGACGAGTGCACAACGAACTGAGTGAGAGTCCTGCGCTGCTCCTTTGCTGCAATCCGTTGTCTAGCAACTAATGAATTTATGTTGTTGTTGCTGCTGCTGCTGCTGCAAACTTTAACCAACAGCCATGATTGTTATGTGGTCTGTTCGAGCGCCCGGCATCCGTGCGCCTTGAGTAATGTGGGCTGGCAGCACGCTGCTCCTCGCCGCATTATGTCATGTCCTTATGCCAAAGAGCAGTCACAAAGTTGCCGAAAAAAAGGAGCAGATTCACGTGGGCGTGGCCTGAATAAATCGAATTCTTTCATTAGCATGCCGCGCTACAGCGCACAATTCATCAAAGTTTTGCAGATAGAGTGCGCATTCGCAGCAGCAGCAATTGCAAAACACCTAAAAGTATGCTATGATTATGTAAAAAAAGTCCAGAGTGTGCATGATTGATTAACTTTCCTGTGCGTTATCCTCCAATTTAGCAAGAAACGGACAAATGCACAAGAACTATGTCCACAAACCAGCTGAAAAGTGGCATCTAATCGAGAGCACTCGACTAGAAGACACCCTGTACTTTCGTCTGAAGTGCAATCATATAAAGAGAGAGTTTTTATAATAAAAACATTAATAATATATAAGATATAATGATTTAAGAATGTTCAAGAATAAAATTCTCTTTATAGCGACATCTTTTCTGAATATAAGATTCGTATGTGTATATTTTTTTAAATTAAACAAAAAAGCTTTGCACTCAAAATAATTTCAACTATGAAATTATATTATTAATCCGTGGATTTTGTGATAATACTGAAAACTTTTCGACGCTTAAGACTTAATTAAATAGTATTAACTTGAATGGGTTAAAAAGAACTACTCTTTAACTTTTACAATATTGTGCTTATCTTTGTATGATTACAGGGTATTAAAAAATGCAAAAGGGAAGCGCAGGCGAAGTGGACGCTGACGACCAGGAAGTCTGACACTTAATTAGAACTGCCGGAAAAGGAAACGAAATGCATGACCATGGCAAAGCGTCGGCCAGTCATATGCAGCTCCTGCTGGTGATGCAAAAAATGTTGTCGAGCTCAACAGGAAACTAAAATGCAGGATGTGAAAAGTATGTTTTAAAAAAGAGTCGAATATAAAAAGGATAAGGATAATAAACTATGTTATGAAATTTACAAATTGGATCATTTTTGGAAGGTGCGCACAAATAGGATGTAATTATAGCATGGTTGAAAAACGAAAAAAAAAAAACGGTTCCTGCATTTAATTTTTAAGTTTAGGTTTTGAAGGAAAATTTTATATTTTAATAATTGTTATATTTATAAAAAAATGTAATCTTTATCTTCTAGCTACTATCTTTCACGCTGTCTTTGAGGTAGGACAAATCTGTGAAACTGGTTTAGTTCATGGTTCGACGTATAATTTATACCATTTCTATCATTTTAATTTAAGCCCGGTTTGTAGCTTTGGTTAGAATTTATTTTGAAAAAATTAGTGAAAATGTATTTCCGTAAAAAACTTGCATAGAATAAGATTATATTTTTGGGCATGAATAATTTTAAAAATTAATGATAAATAGCCATTGAGACAAGTAAAGCCTGGTTCAAATTCCAGAATGGTGTAATGTATTTTTTGTCTTAGCCAAAGGCCTAAAAGTTAGCTTGAAAACATTTTAAAAAATATTTTTGGGTTTAAGCTGTTGAGCCAGCTTGTTGTTGAAGTTACTTTCATAACCAACTGATGATGCACATCTCTAGAAGCAGCTGTTGCTGTTTCACCACCCAACCACACTCACACACACACACACACACACACACACACACACACACACACACACACACATACACACACACACACACACACACACACACACACACACTCCGTGACATGAACAAATGCAAGTGCAGCCAGCAGCCTGTGACGACAAAATTAAATTCAACACACAAAAGTTGAGTGCGGCTGATGCCGGGAACTGCAATTTGTTTTGGGGCTGGCATCGGTCTGGTCTGAGTTCTTTATATGATGAAGGGATGCCTCAAGTGCTCCTGCTGTAGGATCTATTTTTTATTAGCCGTTCGCTGATTTGATTTCCATGCAAGTCAACCCCGAGCAGAGCCAACTTATAAAGCCATAAAGGCCGGGCCAGGAGCAGGCGCGCAGCAACAACAACAGCAACAACAACAACAAAAGCAGCAGCTGCCTGGCATATTTTGTTGGGGGTGGTTGTTGCCAATGTGGGCACCACCTCATAATTGCGGGTGCGGTGGGGTGCGTTTGGTGGTTGTGGAGGGCATTCCTGTGCATAATTGAAATTCCAGCCTAAGCGCGTTTCTAACGGGAAATTGCGCTGCCCAAAAGAGCCGGAGCCGGAGCCGGATGCGGATGCGGACACGGATGCAAATGCGGCAGGCAATGTCCAAAAATTTTGTTTTTCTGGCTTTTTGGCAGCGCAGTTGTGTTTGTGTGTGTAATTACGTTGCTGCTAATTACTTTGGCAGTAATAATTTAAAACATAAAACAAAAAATGTGCCCTGAGGTGTAATTAAATATTCATATTAACACAAACACTTACATATACACATTTAAGTAGCTGGTTAAATCGTGTATTTGGTAATGCAATCAATTAAACCCAACAATTATTATTGGCCAGTTGCAATTGTGTTGTAGTTGTATAATTACATTTGACAAATACATTACCCTCGAGGGAAATCATTTTGCGCCTGCCGCCGCCCACATACACACACACACACAATACAAATTCGTGAATTGTTGAATCGGATAAACAGCTGATCAGATGGTCGGCACGGCGTTGCCACCTGATTGCGCGCGCACAATGTTGCGCGCGTTGTGCGCATGACAGCGCTTTCCAGGAGCTGAAATAATGCTTTTCCAAGCAAGGCTCGTTGGCCAAAGACACTAGCATGTCAATGGCAGTACACGCCGAGCCTTCAAAACGCATTCAGTGGTAGCGCACATTAAACGAGCGGCGAAAATGTATAACATATATTATATGTTTAGTGCAATACGTGTGGCGGTAAACACAATGCGGCGAGCAAAAAACTGAGATTTAACGTGACAATTAGTAAACTAAAAATAAAAACATTAAAGTTAATACAAAAACAGCATTTCACCAAATATGAATGAAATTGGTAACAACAGTTTTTTTTTAAATAAATGTTATGTTTAAAAGTTAACGTCTGCCTGGCTGCTTGCAGTGCTTGGCAACTCTGTCAATGTTTTGACAGTTGCTTAACGCTCTCTCACACGCGCTCTCTCAGTCTCAGTCAGTAGTGGCTCTCCGCTGCTGAAAATGATTCGTGTTGCGTTCTATCGCGTTCGCATTGTTTATAAAACAAATTAATTATATTTATTATTAGTTTAAGTGGTAAAGTGGTTGAAATTGTGCAATGCAGCCGCACGCGCTGTACAACTGCGTAAGAGAGCATGAGAAATGCTAGATGCCAAGTCGTCGCTATCGCTGCCGCTGTCGACGCCGAACTCGTCGCGCCAGCAAGTTCAACAAAATATGCGTATACAAAAATGCTGCAATATATTATCAAAAATTGAATAAAATTAACCAAAAAGTGGCATTAAACGTACAAAATACAAATGGGTGTATGTGTGTAAAGTTTATGCAAGTGAAATGTGTATGGAAAAGTTGCGCGCAAAGACATCGCAGCGAGCAACAACAGCAACAACAACAACAGCAACACTTAAGCCAGTGGGAGAGAGGGAAAAGAGAGAGAAAGAGAGAGAGGTGCTGCAACAATAACAAATAAGAAGAAGCAGCAGAGCAAAATGTGTTTAGACTAGGCAAGGGGAAATCTAAAGAAGCAGCAGCAGCACTCCCTTACCCACCTCCCCCGCCTGCACAACAAGCGACTTACCAAATCCAACTTCTAGAGTAGACAAGAACACCCAGCAGGAAGAGCAGACCCCAGCTGGACTCGCGTCAGCATGCAAGCGAAAAAACGCTATATTCTGGTCATTGTCTCGTGCGCATTTCTGGCCTACTGCTATTTTGGCGGCTACAGGCGGAAAGTGGCGCCACATCGGCCACGTCGCGCCCAGCACGAATCGGCCAAGGATGGGGGCGTTCAACCGTACGCCCAGCTGCCCAGCTTTATGGGCTACGATCAGCGCAAGCCGCTGTCCAATCTGACGGCAACAAATGTTGTCGCTGCCAAAGGGCAGACGCCGGCGGCCGCCTGTCGGATGGAGACGTGCTTCGATTTTACCAAGTGCTACGAACAGTTTTTGGTCTACGTTTATCCGCCGGAGCCGCTGAATTCGTTGGGCGCCGCGCCGCCCAGTTCGGCCAACTATCAGAAGATACTCACTGCCATTCAGGAGTCGCGGTATCACACCAGCGATCCCGCCGCCGCCTGCCTCTTTGTGCTGGGCATCGATACGCTGGACCGCGACTCTCTGTCCGAGGACTATGTGCGCAATGTGCCTTCGCGTCTGGCACGCCTGCCGCACTGGAATAACGGTCGCAATCACATCATCTTCAATCTGTACTCAGGCACCTGGCCCGACTATGCGGAGCACTCGCTGGGCTTCGATGCCGGCGAGGCTATTCTGGCCAAGGCCAGCATGAGTGTACTCCAGATGCGGCACGGCTTCGATGTCAGCATTCCGCTCTTCCACAAACAGTTCCCACTTCGGGCCGGCGCCACCGGATCCGTGCACTCCAACAATTTTCCCGCCAACAAAAAGTATCTGCTGGCATTCAAAGGCAAACGGTAAGTGAAACAAAAAACATTTAAGCCTTAATTCGCGTGGCTTTTATTTCGGCTTATATATAAAATTTGCCAACAAACTTACATTACAAATAAATATTTAAATGCTAAAATTGAAAGAAAATATACATGTACATCGAACCTCTATTAATCAGTAAGGAATCTGTTAATCGGGATGCTGAGTGGTTTACTTCTAATAAAAAGCTATTTATATGTCTTTATATGTGACCTGGTTTCTTTTATCCGTAAATATAGCTGTTATTAATGTTGTTCTAAAACTGTTAAAACTTTAATTAAAAACCTAAAAATAAAAATAAAAAAAGTTAAAAATATAAAATATGTTAAGTTTATTTTTTAATTATTGAAAATAAAGTTAAAAGAGATTATAATACTTAAGAGATTGGTAAAGATTCATTTGTATAGTCAAGCTGTATTTAACTTATTTATTTATTTTTTTTTTTTGGTTATATACAATATTTCTATTTATTTTTATATATTTCCCTTTATTTTGGTTACATTATTTAACGAATCCATTAATGTATCTAAGTACAGCGTTTGTGGGGTAACTTACACTAGAGCTCGATAAGATAAGCAAGAGACAATTGTTACTTTTCATAATTATAAAAATACAAAACTTTGTTGTTATGTTCACTTCTGACTCTAAACTAGTTACTTTTAAATGCATTTCCAACTCCAAATGTTCGTCGATGCGTGTTCTTCTTTTGTTACCGTTTTTGGCGACCAGGCATTGACCCTAAAAACTTCATTTCATTTCATTTTGTTTGTTGATTTTTGTCCTTGTTAAGCTCAGTCAGGCAGCAAATTGCAGGTTGCAGCGATCGATTGCAATACCAGAGAACTGCCCATGTCCAATTTTTGGTGCCATTCAAATTGAAAAATTGTCTAGCAACGCGTCCCATTCATCATGTCCTCTGCACCGTGCCCCTCTCCGCTGTCGTCTCTCGTCTTTTATGCTGCTTTTGTTGCGCTTTTGTTTGTCTTCGCTTTATTGTTGTTTACTCGCTTGTAGCGCCCACTTTTGCCGCAGGCGCTTCTTTTGACATGTAACTCGATTCAATAACAGTGCCCCAGGCTACAACAGGACACCGGGCCGCAGTACAAGGTGAGACTCGTACACTGCAAAACGAGCTCAAAGAATTCAGTGTCCATACCCTTTTTAAAAAGGTTGTCCTTTGTTGTTTATAAACAATCAATTTATATGGGAGGTAAAAGAATGTGACGCACGTAAATTAGAATATCGAAACCAGGTTTATGAAACCAATCCATAGATAAGATATTTCTTCTAAACGTAAATACAAAATTTTTTAAATTATTTAAGCCGTAACACAAAGCTAATATCCGCCGAATACTGTAATAAAGTAAATACATATTAATATATTTATATAAATTTTAATATAAATATTTGTTTACATTTTAGTTAAAACTCTGATACTTTTTTTAACTTTTAAGTCTTGAACAGAAAATTTGTGTTAAAATTTTTTGCCATATACTTTTTACCATAAATGTAATATCCATAAAGATTAAAGTAGTTTTGCGAAATGAAGGTAATTAAAACTTAATTTATGCTATTACATTGTTTTCTGTGTATGACCTCTGGCCTGTTATTCGTCGCTGTTACCGACATTGTTGCTGTTGTTGGTTGGCGTCATGTGGGAGTCAACTGCTGCGCCTGGTGACGACAAAACTGGCCAGCAGTGGTTCTGGCTCTGGTTCTGGCTCCTACTACATGAGCTCATTGTGCTCTAATTTAAAATTGATTTTTGCTGCTGTTCCGAACAACACCGACAAATACACAATATTCTTGCAAAGCTTAAAATATTTATATTTTACCACTGGCCACTGGGGACTCCCCAAGGAGACCTTCTTAAAGGACTTTATTAATTGAAGTGGCGGAACACACACAATAAACACACACAGCGAGTGGCGGCAATTAATAAATTTATGTGAAGAGGACAATGGAAATACGTCGTCATCAGACCGTTTAAAATAAAGCCATCAGCACAAAAGTGTGCGTGTGTTTGTGTGTGTGTGTGTGTTTGGCTCACACTTAAGTTAACCGCTGCTGTGGTGGGAGGCAGCGCGCTGGGACGCTCTGGGACATTTTGCCATAAGATTACCACAGCCAGCCAACAACAACAGCAACAAATAAAACAATAAGTGCAACAACAACAACTACAACAATGGCAAACATCAGCAGGAACACGTTTGAGGGCACACCAAAGTGATGTTAAAGTTGTTAATAACACTCGCACACACACACACACACACACACACATCACAGAGTTGTGGATGAGTCCTGCGCGGCCATCGGATCTGGACACATGGTAAATTAAAAGCGAAGGCAACTACGTATGCACAGCCACTTTACAATTATGTGAGTCACCCAGCACAAAAACTTAAGCAAAGCTGCACGACTCAAATATACCCTACAATAAGTGCAAATGCAAAATTTAAAACAGTTCAAAATATTAAAAAATAACTAGCTATTGCAAAGCAGTTAGTTATTTCTTCTATTTGACTCAGTTTTTCAATCCACCTATCGATTTAATAATAATACTTAATTTAATTATAAATATTATGAATATGTTTTTTAACTTTTACTGCAAATTTTGTTTACAATTAAAAGTAGATTTATATTTTTATGCATATTTAGTTTATTTTTGTACTCTGTACCGTTTTTGTTATATTTGTTGCACATTTTTATTGTTATCGGGCAAACACAAACATAACATCAGCATTTATAGTGTATACAGTATTTACACATAACCTACTTCAATTCTCATATAGTCACTAACACACACACACACACACACATTTCCATAGCTGCCTTGATGCCCGTTGCGAATTCGCTTTTCTACGCAACGATGAAAAGTTTTTCTTTCGCATTTAATTGCTCGCCATAGCTTTGCTTCACTCTATTGGCTGCTCTCTCCCCCTCTCTCTCTGTCTTTCTCTTGCTCTTTTTCTTTCGCAACTGGTCTCTTGTTTTCTTGTATTTATTAGTGAAATTTGTGTAGTGAGAGTTAATCTGCGGTTGGGAAGCTGCATTTGGCACTTTTCAGCTTTGCATGTGCGGACCCTAAATATGCTGATCCCCAGGGCTTACTCTGCTGATAACCAAGCTGAAAATGATTCGCTATCGGCTATCAACTCGTCTGAAACATTTCATTAGCGTAAGTAGCAGCTTATTAAGCTGACTCATAGACAAGAGTTTATTGATAACATGTTGACAGTTGAAGTTTTTATTATTAAAACAGGGCTTGTTTTATGTGCATCTTGCGTGCGAATTGTTGTGTATCTTTATAATAGAATTTTCCTACTCATCAAATGAGCAAACATTTGTATATATATTATTTTAAACTTTTTTTTTTTTTTAATAATATAAAAAAATATTTTTGAAAATTTATTTGCTGTTGGTATTATTTAATATATATATTTTTATACAACAATCTTCTGTACCACAATTTTCAAATTTGCGTGATTAGCTTCCTCACAAATTGTTGACATTGACATCTGTTCTCTGTTATTTGATGGCCTTGCAAGTGACTTGCATCTAATGGAAATCAATTTGGCAGCAATTTTATTTAACTCCCCTGACATTTGAGTTCACTTTTATCCCCTCCGGCGCTCGGGGGGGTAGAGAGCAAACAAAACTTTCACACCTTAACCCGAACTTGAAAGTGAATGGTTGCCACAGTTGCCCAGATGTTTCCTGTCACGTTCCCGGCTTCTTATTAACTTTTCATATCTGAGTTCATGATGTGTGAATTTCATATGCTCGATACATACAAACATATTACAGCAGCTATTTGCCACCAACAACAGGGAAACCTTTTTGCCGCTGTTTTTGTCGTTTGTAACGGAGTTTTTTTATTGGCCCAGTTATTATAGTTGTTTTTTTCAATTACGATTGACATTTTCTTTTGGTTATTGTCTAAGTTTTGCGTGTTATGGTATATTATGGTATATGTATACATATATTAAATTGCCTCCATGAATCCTATAAAGACTTTATATATTTTTTGTTATCTTAAGCTGTAACTGTTTTTAAATTGAAAACTGAACTTAGAGAATGGTTTACTTATATACTTTTTTTGTCAACAAAAATCTCAATTATTAGAATAAATTATTAAACTTATATCTTGGCTATAATTACTTACAATTGTAATTAACTTTGATCTGTGTTTATTATAGGTTAAAATTTTTAGTTTAAAAGTAGCTAATTTATCTTTTAAGATAATTAAATGAAATGCGTTTCTTAACGTCGAGTACAGTTACCAATTTCAGTATCCATTATTATAGCAAAATTCTTGCTGCTCATTAAAAGCAACTTCGCTGAAATAGAAATTCATTACAACAATGCGAGGCGATGGTGCAAGAGTTGAAGGCTGAGCCACGGGGGGAATTTCAAATTCGTTGAGCTATTTGATTGACTGAAGGCAGCCAAAAAATGTTTTTTCAGCGGTCGCAAAAAATCTACAATATACTCGAATATTTGCTAGCTACGATGTGGATATTGCTTTTGGGCTTTCTGGCATTTGGCATGCTGCTCATGTCGGTGGCTCCTGGCGCGGGTGGTGGTTAAATGGACCATTGGGTGGTTGGCTTGTTTGATGGTTGGGCTTTCGATTGAGTCTGGTGCGTTGTGTGGCAGCTTCCACTGCCAGTTGCATTTGGCAGCGCACATTTTTGTGCTCTTTTAAATTGCTCAAATCAATTCGATGTGGTTGCGTTTCGTTGTTGTTTCTAAAATCAGCTTTCTATCCATTTCCCTTTTCAACTATTGACTTAATTTATTTAGCAATTCCGCCAAATATTTGTCCGTATCTTTTACTTCAAAGTTTCCAATATGTGCAATAAAACGCATTGTTTTTAAAACTGAAAAATGGTTTATTGCTGCAAAAACTTTTTTAATTAACAATTGAAGTATTGATTTACAAAAAATACTGTAAACATTTTTATAAATATAGTCATCACGAACTTTTCTAAATTATGCATTGCAAGTACAAATGGTCGCGTGTTGAAATTGCTAAACACGAATTCTAATTATTAAACTTGACTAAAACTATTTTTTTCCACAGTTTTTAATGCTTACAACTATACTAAACATTCACAAATTAATTTTTCCATAGTTAAAATTTATTCACATTTTTTTTAATGGCTTAGAATGTGTCTATTAAACCACAGAGATGAAAGATATATAAATACATATATGTAAATTATTGTTATATTTTAAAACTTAAAGTACTGCAAATTACAAATGTGTACTGTATTATACGAAATATGTGCAATAAAACGCAATAAATAAAGAACCCTGCCATAATTTTCATAGTCGCCATGAATTGCTATCTATCGATTCTCGGTCTAATACAATTGGCGAAATGCTTTTAAAGTTAATTTGCCGCCACGTTGACTGCCAAACACATAGAACATAAAAAAATTATTTATGCTCATCAAGTTGATTTTTATTTTTTGGCAACACCCACTCTCCAAAATTCCACCCCTCGTTTGGTTACACCCAAAGTTGTCACTTAAGGCGCAAAATCTGCATAAGAATACGCTGAGATAGAAGCAAAAATGCGAGTTAATGTCATCCAGACAATGGCTCCGACGACAGCAGCTGAAATTTGAGACAATTTAGCAAGAGTTTTTAAATTGCTGGCGGCTGTCCAGTTCGCTGACTGCTTCAATGTCCATCAAATGGGACGTCGCATCGTTAGATAAACCCACATTCCAGACACCGATAAGTTGTCGGGCGCGTAATGAGGTTTTTCTTATATATATATATATATTTTTTTTTTTATTTTTTAAATTCTTGGGCAGGGCTAAGTACTAAGTAAATAGCAATATTTCACACGCGCTAAAAAGAGAAGAAGCCCTGCACTGAGCCGCTTTAAATTGTGGCTCACTTTCTAGTGGTTTCTGGTGGTTGCAAGCAGCGGCACGTGCCGCCAATAAGGAAATAAATCGCATAAACTGTTTGAGCCGCTTACATGTCATAAGTAAAAGTGCCAACTCGGCTTGTAGTTCTTGTTGCTGTTTGGGGCGGGTTGGCAGCTTGCCCCATAACTGTCGGGGCAGATAAGGTTACTGCTTGCCACTTTTCTGGTTATTGGCATCCAAACACTCAATGTGTAGCCCATAATCAATTTCAGGCATGGGCACTGTGCATATCTTAAAGCATAAAAGCGTAAAGCGCCTCCACTTTGCCAATAAAAGTATCGGCCTGTTTGAGCTTGTTACCGGATTCACATACACTTATTCTATGGCAAATGCCTTGAATGGCAGCATTTTTGAGAGGGAGATTTTTGTGTCTGATCCGATGCTGTTGGCATTACGAAAATTTCTCAAAAAAGGTTGTGTTATGTGAAATGATGTTTAACTTTTTTAAAGGTCTCAAAAAGTTTAAGTGCTTAAAAAATTATAAGCTTTTATTAAAACTTTCTTCATAAAATTTGCCAGAGGTGCCTTTTTGTACATTTGTTTGCATGTATTTGCTAGAAAAATAATAAGCCCTATTTTATACTCTGTTAACTAAGTGAAAATAGTATATCGATGTGTACACAAATTACAAAAATTTATACTAATTATATATTATATATACTTATTATATATTAAGTTTTGCTTTCATATATTATATTAGGAAAGGAGTTAGTTGTATACTTTTAATGGGAAATCCTTATTGATTTCATTTTCAGGCCGCCTTTCCAAGCTAATTATTGTTCCTTCCTATAACAGAATTTGAAAAGCCAAATAGTTTACCCACTTAGTTTTGGCTCTCAACCAGTTTAACCACTTACGAGTTCTTAGAATGCAGCAGCGAACAAATTGTAATTCAATTGTGCTTAATTGAGTGGTGCGGTCGGTTCGCAGAAACCACCAGAACCACTCGGCCACAAACCACCTCAAAATATTTCACATTTCATTTTGTGATTATGTTTCCACATAATGCTTGGCCCCAGATCGGACCAAGTCCCGCAGAATGAGGCGAAAGGAAGCGCAATAATAAAATAAAATTAATTTAATTGTAATTTAATTTTACATTGCCAGCTGGGATCCAGGGAGGGGGCCGGGTGTAAGTCTGCCCATTTTCCCTCGCATGTTTGGCCTAAATGCGAGCCGGTTCGCCAAGTGGCAAACCAACCTCCATAGAGATTTCACATTGTGTTTTTTGTAATGTCAGAGCAAAAATATAATTTTTTTTAATTATGCCTATGTGAGTGGGTGGGGGTTGGCGTTTGTTGGAATGTTGGTCCTTTCACTTGGCTGCCATCCGCCGCCCACTCTGATTTTTCAGCTGTTTCCCTCTGCTGTTGTGGTCTGTGTCCGTGCTAAGTGCGCATATGGCGCGAAATGAATTTTACACAGTAAAAAAGGACAACAACAACACACACACCCAAACAAACACACATACCACATGTGAAATAATAATATGTCATGTGTGCACTTTTGAACCTATCCTACCCGCCAAACCCACTCGCAGTTGTTGGTGTTCCTCCAGCTGCTGCTATGCATATATTTATACTCGTTCACGACCGGAAAGGAGTATATGTGGTCTATGCAATGTCCGCCTGTCTGTATGCATGCAATTTTTTTTTAATTTTGGATTTATAGTCGTGTGGATTTGGTTTGGGTTTTGATAAACAAAATTTCATATTTTTAAAATCCGAAATTTTCCAAAACAACAATAATAATTAGCACCGGGAAGGAATATAAAGCAGTCGGTTATGCCCGACTGCAACGTTATTACTTGTTTTTGTTTTGTTACGCTCTGTATTCAACAAGGGTATATTCATATCTGCTTATTTAAGTCTTGTATAAAAATAAAGAATTAAAATTTTAAACACTTGATCACATTCTCTTACTTTAATCTAATTTAAATTAAATCTTTAAATAGTTTAATTTATGATTTTTCACAATAATCTACTCTTCAGAACATGAATTAGTCAAGCCAAGTCAGAATTATCACAGATTTCTATATGCTTAGGAGCTGTTTTTATCGCAAGTTAAAGCGTAACCGCAAAATGTTGCCTACTTTTTGGGGGCACTGGCTTTAAAATGTATACGCCCGGAAGGCAATGAACATAAACTATAGACGCTCTCGGCGTGTTAATATAATTATGATAAAATGCGTCACCGCAACGAGTTGAGTGGCCAAAATCCAAAATGAAAGCTAACATTTCCTACCGTTGTGCTGCCTTCCTCCCTGCACCCTGGCCCCTACCCTAGCCCCGCAACTGGCTCCACTAGCGACGTTTGGTGCGCCTCTTGTTGGCCAATTTGTTGCCAGAAACACGCGGCAACACTTGAGTACACGCGTAGAAAACAATAAATTTATAAACGCTTTGCCTGTGAGTTGCCAACAATAATGGCGCAAAACGTTGCTACTGGACCGAGCAGGGGACGCACGGCCTGGCGGGGGGAGGGAGCCTGACAAATGCGCGTGGCAAAAGGGGAGCGACAGAACAAGCAACAAGAGGGGGGGGGGGGGCGTAGAGGGGGGGGCAATGCTTTGGGTCTGTACGTGCGTAGCAACGCATTTTCTAAAGAATTTTGAACGCTCTGTTGCGACTTTTGCGTATGTGTTACAAATACCTTAAATACCCTTTCGGTTGGGTATCGTAGTTAAGCATAGTTTGTAGCGAGGGATTTCACCCTGAACCCATTACAAATGGGACAAAGAGTCTAATGTATTTGTAACAGGCAGAAGGAAGCACAAAATTTAAGACTAGTATATAACAATTAAAAAATTATAAAATTTCAATGCTCTTTTTAGGTTCTGAAAATTGTATAATGATTAGACTCCTATTTAAATGGAATTTAGTATTTAGGTGGTGTGTTTAAATGTGGTGTCTCCCGACTGAAGAAATTTTACTTGTTTAGTACAAAGTTGTTTGTTTCACTTTAACTTTGAATTATTTTGTTAATATTCGATAGATAATCGATACTTAGCTTATATAAACATATATTATTTGAGTATTAATGCAGTACCACAAAAATACCCTAAAAAGTTTTGTTTTATCATAAATTCAAGCAATTGTGTTTGTGGAACAAAAGTGGAAACGATCGAAAGCGTCAAAAACAATCGATTGTAGCGATCGAAGTGGGCTGAAACCAATATCCATAAGGCAGTCAGTCTATTGTTTTTTTAGAACTTCAATGTTAAGTACTAGAATATGACTGAATTTTATTTAAAGATATTTCTTAAATTATAATGTTAGTATTAAATTTCGTCCAATTTAAAAAAAAGTGTAATATCCATAAAAAACTTTGTATTTAATGCATAGAGTATGCGGAAGTTTATCTTAACATTGCTTTCTGAAGTCCATTTTCAAAAATAATACACTGTGAGTGAGTAACAAAATGGTGAGTTACAAAATGGTTTCGCATTATTCGCAGGATGTGTGTGATGGGTGTGTGTGTGTGTGTGTGTGAAGCAAAAGCGTGTGTGTGCGGTTGCCGTTGTCAAACAATGAAACTTTATTCGTGATTTTTTTTTTGTTTAAGGGTGTTTGTGTTCTCGTGATGTTATTGTTGTTATTGTGTTTTCATTGTTTGTTATTTACTTTGGCACTTTGGCATTGTCACATTTTTAGTTTAGCCGGCGTTATTTATGGGCTAAAACGTCTCGTGCCGTCGCACGTTTCAAATAAATTGATTAAATTTCATGACAATTCATCATGCCACAAAAGGCAGCAGCCACAACAACAAGAACAACTATAACCACAATTTGTGAGCTGTTTCAAGTGGTTTTTGAGCAACAACTTTGCTCATAAAACATGACTCAACTTTGGCAATGTCTCTGCCTTGTTTTACGCCATTCCCAGACCATCTCTATCGCTCTATCTACATCTCTAACTGAGCTCTTGTGGCACTTGCGACAACTGCTGTGGCAAGTTTTATTCTTGTTTTGGGCTCCTTGATATGATTATTATTATGCATACGAAACTCATAAAAGCCGCTCACAAAATTTCTCTCATAAGACAAAAAACCACAACCGATTTCTCTGCGCTAATTAACAGCACCCACTTTCAGCTACAACATCAACAAAATAACAAGGAAAACAGGAACAACATTAGATCTGACATAATGAATATTTGAGAAGCGCTTTTTAATTGAATTTTCCCTTTGCGTTCTCTGGTCTCATTAACATTATTTTCTTTTTTTTTTTTTTTGTTGTCTTCGGTTGGAGGCAACAACAACCACAGCAACAAAAACCATATGCCAAAGGATTCTGTAATCAAATTAAAAACGAACTCAAGGCACACTTTGTTAAGTACATAAATAATTATATAAATAAGTACTTTTATATATGCAAGTACAGAGCAGACATACAAAGGACGATTTAATTAAATTTTCCCCTTATTTGCTTTTGTTAGATTGCTCGCTTAGCAAATGAACTGTAAAAAGCGAAAACCAAAAGCAAAGAGCATAAAAATCTAAAATTATATATCTTTGTCAATAGAGCAGACAGCAAAAAAAAAAAAAAAAGAAAAGCCCGGAAAAAACGTAGCTTTTTACTTATATTTTGTGTTGTTTAAATTTCAAACTCTGCGGCGTTGCCGGCAGTATTTGCTTCTGAAACGGGCACGGGCGTGTGTTTTAAATACTGCTCGGTTTTATTTATTGACCACAAATGTAGTCAAATGTAGTTCTCTAATTAACCAACTGAATTTTCCAATGCGTCAAAAGAAAAAAGACATTTTTTTGCTAAAATTTTTTTTTTATATATTTTTATTTAAAGGTATAAGTAACGAATAGCTTTAAATAATATTTTTATTTTCCTAAATATAATAAAATAATAAATTTTTAATACCAAGCTGTTCATAGTTTAGTTAGTCTCGTTCCGTTCAAGACTCTTTAACTAAAAAATCCACTGCAATGTTGGAATGACACTTCAAATATCCGAGTTTCCTTTTAATTTATTTTCTTTTTTTTTTGCTTTTGGTATCTCTTGAAAGTTGAGTTCATTTTTCCACTTCCCACTTTTTGGTCTTCGGAGCGAAGACCATTTCTAAGGCATTTTTGCTTTAATTTTACTGTTAATTTGATTCCATTTGTTGTTGTTTTCATTGTTGCTCTTGCTAATGTTGTTGCTTGTGGTGTGTTGGGTCAAGTCCTTTGGCGCCTGATGCCAGGAATTCTGACTTTTTTGTTCAGGACTTTTCATGTGGATAATTAAACAGAATACCAACGCAAAAGGGACGAAACTTTGGTATAAAGAAGAGCCCGCTGAATTATAAATAGTTTTATTATATTATTTTCATTTTGTTTAATACTCAAAGCAGTTATTAGTATGCTCTTGAGCGTGAATAAAAATGTTTAAAATTGGCCAAAAAGATTGAGGATAGTTTTTTAAGTTTTGTGTGTTTTAAAGTAAAAAGGACTTTAACATAATATTGGCAGCTGCACATTCTCTTTGCCAGGATATGAACTAGCTGCAATCGACAGAATGTGCTTCAATGGTTTTCTAATGGACTCCATCCGCTATTTAATGCATCCCCCACATACTCTGTTTTTCTTCCTCTTCCTCTCTCTCTCTCTCTCTCTCTCTCTCTCTCTCTCCAGCTGCCACACACACATGTGGAATAAACTGAAGTAGAGCATCCTGCACGGGCAATGTTCGTGCAGCGGCAATTTAAGTCCGAAAAAGGCGCACACATTGGCAGCTTGTAAAGATTAATGATCAGCACAGCCGTTGGCTGGCCCAGACCAGTGCAACATGATGCGATAATATGCGATTTGCTGCCCCGGCGAATCTATAAAAATCGCTTGGCTGCTGCTGCTGCTGCCATTTCTACTGCTATTGACAGAGCAGTTGCTGCAGGGCGAGGCGACAGGTCGTCCTTGTCGAGCAGCTCAAGTGCTCCTGTGCGTTTTCTGCTGCTGCTGCTGCTGCTGGATCGAACTAAACATTTGGCATGCATGAAGTTATTCAATAAAATAAAAATTGAACTGCTTTTTGCTAAATATTCTTTTGCTTTTGAGTGTGGCCAAAAAGGAGAGTCTGCAGCCAAACACTTTTATGAACCACTTACATAAATACATATATATAAGAAATCGAAATCATGTTCACACATAGCGCAAATCTAATCAAACTGAAAAATAACCAACGAAATGAGATTCAATAGAAATTTCGTTAAAAATAAGTTATATGCATATGCTACCAAGTAAAAACGTCTCGAGCTACAAAAAGCTAATAAATGTCAGAATCTCCTAAATATATCAATTTTTTCTGTGCGTAATATATATAATGTAAATATGTATAGTAATAAAATCAATATTGAAAACATTTATGATTGGGCTTACGCTTATTAAATCAAAATAAAACAATATTTCATGTATATTTTATCGTTGTTATTTTAGAAAAGTTTTTCCAAGTTTTTCTTGTTTTAATGTTTTGTTTTTATTTGCTTATTAAATCAAAATAAAATAATATATCATGCATATTTTATTGTTGTTTTTTAGAAAACTTTTTGCTTGCAATTTTTTTTTACTCGTTTTTATTTGCTTGTACTGATGAGTTAACCCTAAGTGTAAATTAATTTTAAGCGATTAACTTTTATTTAACACTGTGATGCTTCAATATATTACAATCTCTCTATCAAGCGTGCCTTTGTGGTGTGTGGGTTGCCAACTGCCAACTTTGGTGTTTTGCATATTCCCCGCCCTCACTTCCCGCCCTTTCTCTCTTTTAAGCGCTGCCTGCCAAACAAATTCAATTTAAAAGCATTAAACGTAATATTCATTAAAATGATGCTGCCCGACTCCTGCTGCAAGTGCATCAAAGTCAAACCAGGCCGCGACTGCAACCGCCTGGGCTGCCGCAGCGGCACTGAGCCGCAATCCACTGATGATGCACTGCAGCTGAGCTGCTGCTGCTGTTGCTGTTGCAGCAGCTGCATTTAGCATTTTTAAAATCTGCTCAGTGCTGCAAATTGCGCTGCGTTTTGCCAACTTTTGTACTTACACACACACAGACACACACAGCAGACATGGCGCAGCCCAAGTGCAAACTACAAACTGTGAGTACTCCATGCATATGCTGCAGTAATTGCCGCCGTGCCGCTGATTACACTTCAACAGCCGCCACACACAGACGCAGATGAACGACCAACAACTTGTGCCGCCTTCAAAGCAGCACACACTTCCCTACACACCCACACATACACACATTTACACACTCAACACACCCCAGCCAGCTACAGCCTTAGATTCTGTTTTAACATCAGCTACAGATTTGGCTTTGGCTTTAGCTCTGGCTCTGGCTTATGCATCCGCACTCGGGCAATGGGACCGCTGGGCTTTTATGTGTTCTAGATTCAGCAACTCCTACAAATACTTTTATATACATATACAAATACATATAGATATGGTTCTGCTTGTAAAACCAACCGACTAAGATTTAAGATTCATCGTAAATTCTGAACGTCTTAATAAAAATATTAAAATTATGATTAATCAATAACCCTAGGAATATTAAATAAATAAACACAAAAAAGTTTTATAAATATAGATTTATTAACTAGATATTTTTCGTTGGTATTCTTAAACAAATGCCGAATTAATAGAACTTAGAACATTGAACCCATTAAATATTCATAAACAAATCGAGTCTATTTGCACCTGGCATAAACAATATTCAGATAAACAATGTAGACCTAAATTAAAAAATTCATGAATTGTTTTTGAGATAGTTTAAATAGCTTTAAATTCATTACATACACAGATTGTTACGTTTTCTTTATTTGTTATGCTTACATAAAATGTTAATCGTTAAATGTTCTCCTTTTAACAGCTAAATATTTAATTTTTGTCGCCTGTGCCGCTATGCATATGCATTTTCTAAATTTTAGTGATTTTCTCTGTACTTTAAATGCTTCTTCTTCTCTATAAAGCATTGTGCTCCTGTGCTCTCTTTGCTCCCGCTATTTTTGCTGTTGCTGCTTCTGTATTTGAATATTTAATTTTTTAGCATGCAGAACGAACAGTTCGCACTTTTTAAACGACGCTAAAAGTTATCGTTGCCTGTATTCCCCGTTTTTACCGACCTATGCTCCATTCTCCACTTCAGTATTGTCGTTTCTATGCTTACGTGTGTGGGTGTGTGTTTTATTAAGCAAACAAAATGTTTTCTATGCTAAATGGGCACCACCATCCTCTTACATCTTCTCGCTGATTGCGAGTTCAATGCAGTGTTTAGCAGTAAAAAGAAAAAAACACAACAAAAAAATGTCCCTTCTGATGTCGTCTTTGCAATTTGGATTGTTATTTTTGTAGGACTCCGTAAGCCATAATTAATATCATTTTTGGCCCATTCTGGGTCGACGTTGTCGGCTATCTGCCACCTGGCGCCATTTTTCAACTGTCATGTGGCCGGCTGACGTTTTTAATTAAATGAATTTCACTTTCATAAATTTCACTTTGACAGCGGCAAGCATAAGGTGTCCGGCATTTACCACGCAACAATTACCTGCCTGTAAATATTTAATTGAGTCGCCATAAAGCGGCATACCTTAGACCCAAATATTTCCGCCTCCCCCTACAAAATGGCCAATCCGTTGGGCGGGCATTGAGCTCCCATGGAAAACGTAAATAACGTTAACAATTTCGTGATGTGCATTTAAATTGCATTTTTCTACTACAATATATAAGGCAGGCAAATAAAAAGCAATAAAAATATATTCTTGGCCATCCAGGAAACTATATTAACTGCAGACTTTAAAGTTGCATTGGTAGCTACTGAATCGCAGGGATGTGCAGATTGTCCAAATTATTTAATAAAAAATGCAATGGGAAAATAATTAATTTATTTAAATAATTTACACAGTCATTTTTAAAACACGTATATACAAAAAAGTACTGCAAAATAAATAAGTATCTGAATATTATTTCAAATTTTTAAGCTTGTTTAAAAGTCTGTTCTGTTGAGAAATGACGCGACTTACTGCTAATATTTATTTTACATTAAATTTTTGAACATTTATAAATATATTAATTAAAACTACTACAACTATAAACTACTTTTTTTTACCTATTTAATTTATTATGTGTACGGTGCTAAAGTGTAAAGATTATTTATATAATAAACTGTGAAAAAAATATACTCAGTATGCTTGATATGTAAAAGAAAATTATAATGCTTTTAAATACTATATATTTTTATTTGTTTTATTTTGTAAATTTTGAATTGTAATTTTGATGAATTGCTCTTAACTTTTTAATACGATTATTTCGTGTACTCGAACGAACTCTTAACACATTTTCTATGCGAAATTCCATTATTCCTTTGACATTTTGCAGTCGAGTTAGCGACCTAGTTTGTTGAGCAGCGTAAATATCTCCAAACTTTTTTTTTCCCAAAGTAACCCCAAAGTGCGAGCAAGAAGAGACAAGTAAAAAAAAAAATTGCTAAAAAAGTACGCGCCAAACTGCATGACATTATTGCCAGTCAGTTGATGTTGTTTTTGTGTTTGTTGTTGTTGTTGCTGTCCAACGCGCAGTACGTGCAATGTCACCCACTCACACACACACACACACACACACAGAGAGAGAGCGAGACATACACCTCCACACACACACACACACACACATTTCCGTTCTGGTTGCATTGTTCATTTAAATTCTAATTTGTATTTGCCGCACTCGACAATGAGAGTCGAGGACAGGAGAACCTGGGGACATGGTGAACACGCTTCCTGCCAACGGGCACTTGGACAGGTACTAGGTACTAGGGTTGCGTTAGCTACAGCGCCCCAGATCAAGCCACGTGCCCAATAATGTCCTTGAAACTTTCGGGGCGTTTTCCCAGCGATTTGTTATTGCTGCCTTAGTTAGGTGCTGCAATCTTAATCGCGTTTTCGGTGACGCTTTGCATAGCCAAGTGCTCGCTCCACTCAATTGGCGCTTTTAATGACTCCAGTTGAAGTGAAGAAGTCCTCGATATGTAAATGGTGCCATTGAACACAGTTACGGCAAGGCCGCAGGACCTAAATAGAGTGACATTACAACATGATTAAAGCAACGTTTAAAAAATCGTTTCAATTTGATTGACTACAACAATTTATATGTGGGTATATCCTACTGCATCAGAGTATATCTCGATTTTTATCTTATTAAATTACATTATTTGTATTTTCTGTATATTAATTGAGATCATTTTTAAGTGCGTATTTCCTTAATTTTAATAGCAATTCTGCCAAGTACAAGTTAATGAAATTGTAATATAAAAAGTAAAAATTTTTTTAACAATTTTCAATACAAAAATTTTTAATGACCAAAATGGTTTAGTACGTGATAAAACTTCAATTGTTATTTAAAAAAACTGTACATTTTCTGCTTAATAAACAATGTTGGGGCCAGCTTTTGTTATCAGAAAGCACGTGTTGGCACAGTTGTCGCATAATCGTATAATTCGTGGTTAATGTGAACAGTTTATTCATTTTCCAGAAAAGCGCGCTATATATCGCGTTTGGCCATCAGTTTGAATAGAGGAAAGTTCTACGAATACCATTAAATGAAAATTCCTCAGCCCGTTTGTCGCTGTACGTGGCCTACGCTTAGTTCCAGAGATTTTGATTTGGACGCCCTGTGACAACAATTTGCTCTGGTGGCCAGGGGTCCTGGCCATGGAATGCCTGCAATCTGAACGAAATGTGGTTTTACAGGCAGCGTTCCCGAGCTGCATGAAAATTCGCTGCCTCGGCTGTGGGGGAAAAAAATAACCATTATTGCTCTAGGCCAAAAAAAAAATTAAATACAGCTTTTAAATAGTTTGTTTATTCTTAAGTATATTAATTAAGTGTGAAATTTGGACTGCTAATGTAGAACAGAAAGTCTGTAGCTAAAGATTTGTAATTTTAAATATAACGTTAACAGAAATATTTTTTGGTATATAAAAATATATTACATTTTAAGAAGCTCTGTTTTCACGTCTTTACTAAAAAGAAAAATTTACTCAATAGTTTTAAAAAACTGTCAATAGCAAGTAAAAATCGAGTGTATTTATCGTGAAACAAAAATGGATTCATTTATTTACATTCCTTCCAAGCATGATTGAAGTATTTGATGGTTTTTCTAGAGTAACTTTCAGGTAAATTGAAAATGTCAACCTTCGGCATCCTTTAGTTTTTGCTATTTTCCTTTGACTCTTCATTTTGTGGCTATACATTTTCTATTGCCATTCTGTTGCCATTCTGCCCAGCTAGCCTGTTAATTCAGTTGTTGTCGCAGTTGCTTTGGGTACTTAATTAAAAACCGCATTTGTTGCATTTCTTTTTTAGCTGCTTTCTGTTTGTTGTACGAAGGGAGAAAGCGCCCTTGCGAATGTTTAAGCTTACAATGTCTTATGGCTGTCTTTTGTTCTGGCTTGTCACTGGAATTTATAGCAGGTTTAACCCACTTTTGTTGCCGTTTTTATTTTTATTTTGTGTTAAATTGCTCGCTTTTTGGGGTCAACCTGAAGGCAGTTCAAAGTTTTAAATTGGTTGTCAAATGCAATGCGCGAATACGATAAGTGCCAACGACTTGGGAAACGCATTTTACAATAATTAAAATGCAATTGCCATAACGAAGACAATGATGAAGTTCATTGCGTGCTTGCAGTGCACTGACTTTTTCCCAACCCTCTTCTCCTGCACGCCTTAAAATGAAAAAAAAAAAAATAAAATAAAATGTATTTTGAAAAATGCATAAAGTATGTATGAAAAGTGTTTTACTCTTGCTTTTACTTTGGCTTTTACAACTATTTTAACAACTAGGCAATTAAAAACGCTTAACTGACGCTTTGGCTATGCTTTGGTTACTGCTCCGTTTCGTGCCGCGCCGGGCTACACCTCCTCGTTGGGATTATCGCTAAACTTGACGGATCCGCGCTGTCGCACATTTGCCCGCTGTCTTTTGTACTCGGTGCGTGGCAGCTTCAGGGGTTGCTCGAAGGCCACAGCGCTGGGTCCAATGGGACTGGTCAGATAACTGCTGCTATGCGCCACCTCCTCGGGCCACTTATCGCCGTGCATGGCCTCCACCAAAGCCGCCTCCATCTCCTCGTCGTGCTCCTGCTGCTTGCTTTGGCGCTGCTGCTCCTGGAGGCGAGCGCGCAGGCTGCTCATTGCGAAGCTGACATTGGAGGCCGAGCCGTTGTCCGTGAATACCAACTCCTTGTGGTGTTTGGCTCTCGATTTACTGCTTGGCTTTGCATTCACATTGACATTGGCTTCGGCTTCCCGTTCGCGATATTTCTTGAGAAAGGCGGGCGGATAATTGGGCGCCTCGGTCGTGGTGCTATTTGTGCTGGAGCTGCTGGCGCCACGGCTGCGTGGACGCGAACCTTGGCTGTTGCTGCTGTGGAGGTGGTGCTTGTGGTGCTGGTGGTTCTGGTGGTGGTGGTGGCTGCTGCTGGGCTCGCTATGGTGGCTGCTTGTCTCGCTGAAGTGGCTTCTGTGATCGCCGTGTTGGCTTTTGGGATCGCCGACTTGGCTGCTGGGCTCGCTGTAGTGACTGCTGCCGCTGCTGCTGTGTTGGCTGTTGGAGTTGCTCAGGTGCAGCTTGGAGGGCACAAAGCCGCCTTCCATGGGCGCCAAGGACTGCACTTCGCCGCTGGCCTCGCCCGTGTGCTCGGTCACTTCATATTGGTGGCCCGTTTGCTTGGACAGCTCGTTCTCATCCTCCACCTGCTCGAAATCGTCATCCTCCTCCTCTAGCTCTGGGCGATGACCCACCAGTTTCTCGGGCTTCGGCAGCAGCTCGTGACTGCCGTGAACATCGTGACTGTCGTGACTATCGTGACTAGCGGTAATTTGCGTGTGCAGCTGCGTCAGCGGTTGTGGACGCAATGTGACAAAGGAGGTCGGCTGCTCACCGGGCTGGTAGACAGGCTTCCAGCTCTGGTATTCCATAATCTTGCCGGAGACAATCTCATTGCTGCCGGGACGCGGCTTCTGCTTGAAGTATTTGTCCATGAGCGCCTCATCGCTGCTAATTGGTGCTTTGCCCTCCACAATCAGTTCCTGCTCCTTCTCCAACTGCCGCATGCGATTCTCGTACTGCAGCTTGGTGGCCTCTGTCACCACCGGCTTTGGCATTGGCCTTATCAGCTTGACCACCTTCTTCTGCGAGCCGCGCATCTTGATAATCTTCACGGGCTTGTTCGTGTGCGGATCTCTGATGATGTACTTAACGCGCGTTGTTTCCGTCGGCATAAAGTCCATCATGGTCTTCGCATAGCCGGCAGTGCTGGGTATAAAATCACCGAACATGGATCTCATTGCCCGAGCACCATTAAACATCCGCCCCATGAGTCCGCCCATCACGGAGTTGTCCATTTGCTGCCACATGAAACGGCGTTGAATTCTATCAATAATAGGTGAAAGTTGTTTGAATCATTTGAATTGAATAATCACTTATCAGTCTTAATCATCAGAAAAACTTCCGAGTCACAATTTTGGTATCTTAATTTAATTTAGGTATTTACAACAAGTTACTCTTCAAAAGTAAAAAAAGTGAATTCATTCATGATGATAACAAAAAATGATGAACACATTCAATGCGTTTTAGAATGTTTTATTTTTCGGTCAGTATACCTAGTTAAAAAAGTATCATAATTTATTGAAATGGAGCTGAAATACAAATTATCTTAGTAAAACGTATATAAACGACCAAAATATCTCCAATTGCAGCTAGTTACGAAAGATTTATATTTAAATAGTCCACTCTATAAAATGGGGAGGTATTTTCTACTGAATTTATGATTTTAAATTTTGAGATATTTGTCTTAATCCTAACAATTCAGCATTGAAATTGAGAGGTACACACTTAAACTATATCATTCACGAAATAATTGTTAACAGTTAAACAACAACAATTGCCAAAAGCTAAATTTTATAAGTCACTTTAAGTCGAAATAGTCACTAAAAGCATTTGCGATTAAAATTTAAGAGTCACTAAACATTTAATTGTAACAATCACTTTTTTATCTATTTTATAATTTCACACATCCTTTCAGTTTTTGTTTTGTTCACTTACCTGTGATCTTCTGCCTGTTGCTCGCCACTCACTTGTTGCAGCAGCAGCAGCAAAGTTGCCACAAAAAGCGGCCAAAAGCAGCTGCCCGAAATCTGTGTGCCAGAGCCACATTTGTATGGAATTTGCATTGATTTAACATCAGGCTTACTTACGCAATGCTTCCTCCTCATGTTGGCCAGTGTCTTGTGTTGCAGGTGCTGGCGTATTCCCTATTGCAGCCTTGGCTGGTGTGGTTTATTTATCCGTCAGTTGCTTGTCGATTGCCACTGTTGACTGCAGGCGCCTGCGCGCCAAGCACATGATTTTATACACTTCACACGATTGGCGCTGGGAACTTAACTGCCAGCTGCAGTTGCTCCAATTACTGAGCGCAGTTGCAGCATGCTCTATGCTTTGTTGGCATTGGCATTTCACTTTCGGCTGAACAATGATTTTTCTTTCCCCCGCCCTGACCACCCCCTCTGTTCATATTTATGTGGCCGCCTTTCGTCGAACAATTAGTTCCATTAGTTTCTGGCTGGTTTTGTGGCTGCGAATAGTTTTTTTCTTTTCGTTTTTTTTTTTTTTTTTGTTTTTTTTGCCTCTTCCTTCCTTTAGTTTGCAGTTTCCGTATGTATTTCATTTTCTTGCTGGCTGGTTTTTTGCACCTGCCTTGGCGTGCTGGCTTTAAATATTGCTAAAAATTTTTATTAAATTTTGTTAAATCATTGCTGCAGAAGTCAGCAGCTGCTGCATTTTCAATACTGATTCGTGCCCAATTATGAGTTAATATTTATTAACGAGGCGCTTTTTTATTATGCTTTTTGCTCTCCTTCTGTTTTTTTTTTTCGGTTGCATTTTATTAATTAACGGCTCATCGGCAATTGTATTATAAAAATGTGATGGGCAGCGCCATCTGGTGAGCGAAACGTGAACTGGCCACTCAGCCAATGAGTTTGGTCAGAGGCTTTCTGCAAATGACTTTGTGGCGTGCGTTTGGAGATAGCAATCAATGATGATGATGATGATAATGACGAAAGTAATGATTATGATGGTCATGATGCTTTTGTATTTGCACATTGTGCAACCACTTAATAATTGTTTGAACTGCAAATGCGGCAGGTGGCGACACTTGACAAATGCGTTAGAATGGCTCGTTAAGAACGTTTGTCATTATATATATGGCCTAACGAGACCTCTGTGTCACAAGTGCTATATAGAACTTTTTTCCACATCGGGTCGGTGTATTATGTTATTTAAATTTATTTAATATACCACTTACAGTAGTCTGTTCTTGTCTTCAAGAGTACTTCAGAGCGTTGAATCAATTTAATTTAAAACATATTCATTTATTTTAATGGATTCGTTGAGACAAACGAGTTTGTTCATGTGGAATAATAAATACACTTTGATTTTCACGATTTCAGTTGGCAAATATGTAAATATAAATAAATAAGTAATGCATTTTCCATAAATAATGTGCGTATGTAATCGTTGCACAAAGGATTCGTTTACGTAGAAAGCCGATCCAAATTTAAAATCTTATATTTCATTTGAATGAAAAGTATTCCTTGCAAAAATTCCTTAATCCCTTAATCTGTTGCCATGGCTTTAAGTTTCCTTGACGCACTGATTAAACAGCATTTAAGTAGAACACAATGAAAACTAATTTGCACGCAAATGCACTTTAGCACACGAGAACTTCTGTCTATTTGTGTTCGTGTGCGTATTTGCAGAGGACCTCGAACAACAAGTTCAACATTTGTGTGAGGATACAAATATTGCGCATACGCCACGTCGCTGCAGTCAATTCCGCTGTATTGTCAATATAATGTATTTAAAATGCCATTTGTGTAAATGGATTATGTAATCGATGCATTTACCATTGGATTTGCCCCTATGTGCGGTTTGGCCATGTATATGCCATATATATACTAAATGCATATTTGTATTATTGCTGCCAAGCATGGCTTCCTGATAACGATACGCAGTTGTTGTTGTTGTTATTGTTGTTGTTGTTGCTGTTGTCATTGCTTCAACATTGGCATTCAGCTCGGCAGTGAGAGTCGTCGCGCTCGATATGTATATAAGTAAAAGCAAATTGATGCCTTAAGCCAAATATAAACACAATAAAACCAAACAAGCCGCAACAACAATGAGCTACAGCAGCTACACAGTCAGAGGGCGCCAAGTTACAAGTTGCTTGCAGAAAAGGCAGCTCCCCAGTGGCCCTGCAGGGAGCCTAACTCAGGGATAGGAGCACAGGCAGAGGCACAGGCACAGGCAGTCAAGTCAGGCAGTTAGTCAAGCGTAAGGCAGCAGTCGCCTGTCGGCTGTTGGCTGCTGGCTGGCAGCAGGCGGCTAACTGCAAATTGTATGAGCTCAAACTTGCCTGTAAGCCAAGAACCAAAGCGATGCCGACCCAGAGCAGCAACAGCACAACAGCAACAGCAGCAGCAGTCGCCGCAACAGAGCGCTGCAAATTGTATCTAAAACGTTGATAACATCGCATTTCAGGCTTACGGTCTGCCCCACTAACTCACTTACCAGTCGTAACACACACACAAAAGGACACAGGCTAAGCATTAGATACAATAGCATTGACATTATTGGCAGGCAACATCCACCCAGATTGATGCGTATCGATGTAGTTGCACTTGGGATTGCATTTGGGCATCAGTTAAAAGCTTTGGAGTCAATGCATCAATCGATGACCATTCGACAAACACCAGCAATGAGAATAAAATAACTAGTTATAGTTAAACTCGGCTCAATTTGACTGATACGATTTTTCGCAAGGGCTTTTTAACTTGTTCAATTGATTTCGATACGAAAATTTATGTAAAAAATTTCAAATCGATGTTTTCATGAGGAATGTCTTTTTGGTTCGGTGTCTAGATGAATCCTAGATATCAGTTAAAAAATAAAATTTTTGGTCCAAATTCATATGAAAATTTTCAAATAGTTTCCCTGGTGTCCCCATAAGAGGCTAAATCTCAACTTTCCCCAGTCGTAACTTTGCCAAAACTCAACCGATTTTCATGAGGAATGTCTTTTTGTTCATGGTTCGGTGTCTAGATGAATCCTACATATCAGTTTAAAAATAAAATTTTTGGTCGAAAT
>SCDY01001599.1:0-26092 GCA_004143825.1 Drosophila micromelanica
AAAATTTTGACATGTTAAGTTCTCGGATCCATAGCTCCCATATTTCAAACTCCCATAACTTTGTCAAAATTGAACGGATTTTTATGTTTTATGGCATTTTGGTCATTATTTGTCCTATATTTTGATTCTACATTCAAAATATATTCATTTTTGAAAATTAAATTTTGTTTGAATTTTTGGTCAAAAAAGCATGTACTCCCCCTTTGATTTTTCGAAAAAAATTTTTTTTCAAAATTTAAAATTGCGAATTTTTGTTTTTAATTGATTGTATTTGTCATAATTAGCATAAAAAACAACATTTGGACAGATTTTGATGGTGGTCAAATTTTTGGTCAAAAATCATGCCAAAATCTAAAAATATTTTGACATGTTAAGTTCTCAGATCCATAGCTCCCATATTTCAAACTCCCACAACTTTGTCAAAACTTAACCGATTATCATGTTTGATGGCATTTTGGTCATTATTTGTCCTAAAGATTGATTCTACATTCAAAATATATTCATTTCTAAAAATAAAATTTTTTGGAATTTTTATAGCCTTGATTTTGTTATTTGACTGTATTTGAAATTGTCGCCTAACTATAAGCCTGCATACAGGGTATAACGCAGTCGAGCACTTTAAACTAGAACACTCTTGTTTTCAGGATACAAATGTTGAATTTGTGGTCGCACGCTACGACCTGGATAAGGTGTATCGGGAGCTGCTCGTCTCGCTGATTGTGCCCATTGTACTGTTTGTGGTTTCCTCGATATCGCTGTGCGTCATCACCAAGTCCGTGAAGGTGAGCTTGCTTTGAGAGGAGTCAACGAGAAGGATATTGATTGGAATGTTTATTTGCAGGTGGGCGACGACGCGAAAATGCGTTGTGTGTGCGCTGGAGAGGATTCGGATAATGATGTGTTCGGCAATGCGGCAGCCAAGCAACCCGAACAGGTCTACGATACGGACGACGATGTGGTCGACCTGGAGCAACAAGCTGTGGCCGAAGTGGAGCCCGCTCCAGAACCAGCCCATCCGCTGGATACGCACGAAATGATTGGCAGCACCAAGTCCCTGATACCGCTGAGCCCAACTGAAGGTTCCAGCGAGCAGCACTTTATGGAGGACGCACAGGACGAAAAGGCGGCCAGTTGTGATGTGCCCGAAAAACCGCTGGTTATACTCTAAACGAGCACAGGATATGCTTGAAACTCAAACTAGGAACTCACTTAAGTTAGAAAAAAACATTTGTTAATCTTTACAGAACTCGAAATCGAACTCGAACTCGAACTCTACCAATCTTTAGGGACCTGTGCATGGTATATTGGAAACTGAACTTGAATTTCTACCTATGCATTTATACAACAATTTACCAAAAATCTATATAGTAAATTCCTAGACTCAGTTCTGATTTATCTTTATAGCCCATATAGTCAACGAAGAGCTTTATATATATTAACCTCTAAAAGTAGGTTATGCGACCAGAACAAATCAAACGAACAACACAAATAATAAACAAACATATATTAATATATATATCAGTCCAACCCCCCGATTGGTTCAGTAGTTGTGCCTTGGAATTGCAAAATCAATATTATTGCATTTAGACAAGAATTTATACGTATTCCAAGGAATATAGAAACAACAAACCAACGATTAAACTCAGAAAAAGAAAAACTTCGATTGTTAGTCTGCTGAACCAAAGAAGTTTAAATATAAGCTCCTGGATTCCTAAAGGGCAAATGCATTTATTTAGCATATACTCAAGAAATACGACAAATCAAGATCCTAACAATTCACTAGAAACACATAGAAATTAGGGTCATACGACTTTGCCTTGATTTTTCGATTTAGTAGCTATGCAATATACAAAATTATCAAATATCTTAAACTCGAATTAGTTTAGCTGATCTATGCAAATATATATAGCACATTGTGGTACAATGGCTGCGAAACTTTAAAATAAAACCGGTTTAAATTTAGTTTCGTTTCGTAAGATTCCAAATTAATTTTAAAGTTAAAACAAATTTTTGGAGTCGTAAATTTTTATGTTACTAAGAAAAACCAGAAACCACAAAGCTCTTTAAACAGACTAATTTTCCAATGTTTGCAAATGTCAAAAGTTACTTCTTTAAAATCAAATTTATTATACTAGAATTTTTAAGGTCTCGAATCCGGTTTTGCAGCCTGGTTCAGGAATAGGGAAAAGGGTTTTTGAGGCCCATCACAGCAAGCTTAACTTTCTACACCTTTGTTGAACTACTTATAAAGACATTTATAGATATATATACACACATATATACATATATACATATATATACTTTATACATGTGTAAGTGCATACTTATAGAGCCTATATAACGAATAAAGTATTTGAAATTCTCTTGAGTGTGCCAGGATCCACTTACCTTAAGCTCCTCCTGGCGTTTGTATTCAGCAGCCATCATTTGGCGCCGCAGCTGATCGTCTATCACCTTCTCACGGGACGGCGGACCCTCGCCCAGCTGGTTCAGCTTGACAACAACCTGCATGAAGTATGAAGTATGAAGTATGAAGTATAGTAATCTTTGGAGGAATGGATAAGTCAAGCTGCGCTCACCTTGGTCTTGTCATTGTTGCCCAAATATTCATTCAATTGTTTGCCGGGCAAAACCTGACGTCCGGCAAACCAGAGTTGAGCCTTCGATGGCTCAATGACCTCCTTGGAGGCCTGAGTGCCAGTCAGATCCTCCATGTTGGTGAACTCCATATATATGGGATCGTGCGGCGGCAATTTCATGGGATAAACAATAGTTACAGCGCCGCGCAGCAGATTCAACGCCTCCTCGATGATCTTCAGGGTAAGTGCTTTGTTCGACTTGCATAATTTCTGTCGATGGCAGAGATGAGTAACGGACTGGGACTGGATATAATAGTATATTACCTTATCGATCATGGCCTTGGCATCGTTGATGGCACCGGCCAGCACCTTGCGCATGGCCTCGTTCGGCTGCTGCCCGTTGCGACGGAGCATCGGATCCTTGTTGAAGCTGAAGCCGCCCATGGGCAGGCATTTGTTTGCCCACGGATCCTGGAGCTTTAGCTCTTCGATCTGGTCGTCGTTCAGGCCAATCATGTCTCCGGGCAGCATGGTGCCGTGCTCGGCCAGCTCCTCGATTTCCATGCAAACGCGCTGAATTTTCAAGCGTCCATTGAAAACCGACACGAGTTCGCGTATAACGGCATCTGTGGCTGCGGTCACAGAGGTCTCGTACAAAAACAGATTCTCATCGCCACGTTTGACCTGAAGCACAACCATTTTCGAGCAGAAAATATATAGATTTCCTTATTTCGTTTTTAGAAAATTTCAGTTTAATGTTTTCGCCGCTAACGACAAAATTGTTTTAAAACGAGAAAGTTCGGTTGCTATGCGGCACGCATTTTGTTTATCGTTATCGATGTCATTGACTGGCAGCGTTGCCAGATGAGCAGCCATGGCAACGCTGTTGGATCGATTCGCAACGGTTGAATCGGTAATTTGTAACGGTTGAATGAAAAACGTTTAGCGAAATTATTGCACAAGTTGTCTTTTTAGTTGTTATTTTTTTCATCTTTCATTGTTTCCTATGTATAATTAGGCATGGTACACAATAAATAAATATTCCCTAACTTACAATTAAAATACACCTGTTTAGCGCATAGAGGGTAGTAAAGTACAAGTAGCCTACGAATATACGTTTTAATGCATTCCCAGTGTATAAATATATATACAATAATGCAGCTGTCCCTTGAAGTTTTTTTTTTGTTTGCTAGCCTCTGGCCGCTGTCCCGCTCTATAGTGGTTATAATTGGAGGGAAACCGGAAATAAGATCCATAATATTAAATGTCTTGGATGTGCGTATCAAACTAGTTCCTTGAGCATTTGCGCAAAATAAGCTCTCTGATGAAGGGAAATTTTTGTTGGGTGCCGTGTTTTTAAATGGGCTATCTGAGCACTCGCCGGAAGTTTTCCATTTCATATATGCTGTTTGATAATCTAAAATAGAAGCATTATTTGTTGGGGTTTTTTTCAAAAAATAATTCAAGGAATAACCCACCTGCCAAAGGCATTGAAGAGCGCCACGATTTCTGTACGCGATAATCTAAATATGGGATCCGTTTCAATGTGCGGATTATCGAATAGTCCGCTCTCGGTGGCCAAATTCAGCTTTTCCGAATAGAGTATTTTCAGTGCGGTGCCCAGGCCCTGTGTCTGCAGTTTACCCCACAGCTTGCACTTGTCACAGCCAACGCAGTCCATGATCCTCGAGATATTCCGGAATTTCTCCTTGTAATCGTTCTTGAACTTGATGGACGCAATGCCGCTGCTGAAGAGCGCGTTCTCATTGAAATGTGACTGGAATGATCTGTGGCATATACAAAAATTTAGCTAGGATTACTTTTATATTGATGTTTTTCGATTGTACGCACTCTATGACCGCCAGCATATCGTTCATGGCCAACTTGACCTCCTCGTCCTCCTCGGCAATGCCCGTGTAGTAGTTCTCGCGTCGCAAATAGGGCGCCGCCTTGGCCAGGGCGCGTAGCTCCACCAGGTAGGTGAAGTATAAATTGCGGAGCCAGTGCGGTCCCTCGCCGCTTGTTGTTTCCGGACTGAAGCGACGCTTGAACTCCTTAACGTTGGGTCCCCAAATGCCCTGGGGATCGAGGAAGTCCTTGGACTCTGACAACAAATACTTGGAGCACAGGTGGATATTGATGCTCGAGTGGAGGCCGGAGATGATGCGATAGAAGGCACGCTGTTCCAGGCAAACATCGCGCAGCTCCAGATGCGGCATATAGCTGGAAAACTTGTTGGCCGTCTCGTTGTTGCCACCGAAACAGTTCTCCAGATAGATGCTCTTCCAGATGCGATGCGCCGAATCGCCCTTGTAGCCCGTATAACGTTCCGGATTCAGCAACAGATCTACATACTGGGCATCCACATCGTGATCGTCCACAATGCAAAAATCCTCCTCGGCCTCGTCATGTTTGGCCCACAGCTCGAACTCCTTGTGCGCCTGATCACTGATGCTGGTGTCCAGGAAACCCAGCGCGCTATCAAAGTCCTCCGCATCCGAGCAGCCGCGATCCACCTGCGCCTCCCGCGTGTACTAAAATTAACAAAAGCGCGGAAATTAATTAAAAACTAGACACAGTTGTGCAAACAATAATTACACAATGATAATGCAAACAGATTTAGTAGAAAAATAAATACAAAATAATAAATGGGGGCGTATGAATGAGAATTGTAATCGTGTGAATCTGCCAAGGGCCACGTCAGCTGGCCACATATCCACAGTTGGTTAAAACTGATGCCAAACACTGATTGCAAAAAAAAAAAGCAAAACACGTTCATTCACGAACTCAAAGATAGTTAATATATTTATGGCATTGCTTCTTGAAGTCCCATTCACAGCAAGATAATAAATAAACTTCCAGAAATCAATTAAAGCCCGCTGATAAAAATATAAGTACAGTGAAAGCTCCATTTGGTAAGAAATTCTCTTTTTTGTTGAGAACTATAACACTTGTAATTAAAAATAAATGTTTTTTATCTGCTAAAGAAAACTTTTTCTTGTACACAACTTTTTTTAAATACAAAAGTTCTCGTTTATTATAAAAAGAACTTTTTTCTTTGCCTATACAAAATGTTGTTTTATTTATAGTTTTATACTCTTTTTTTTGAGAAATTTTTTGTTCTTTTTTTTATCAGATTTCAGTGTCTGTAAATTTGTTTCTTGCATTCAAGAAGATTTTTCTAAAAAAATTTTGTAATGAAGCAAAAATTTTCTTTTTGGAAAAATAAGTAAAACAACTTGTTTATAAAAAAAAAATAATATTTTTTTAAACAATCTATTCCTGAAGTCTACCAAGATCTTGTGTTGCAAAATTTCTACAAATATTGCGTTTGAATAAAAATAATTCACTTTAGCGAGCTTTCACTGTACTAACTAACATTGATAGTAAAATTAAAAAGCATACATATATTAACTGTAATCAAAGGTACTTGAGAGTTTTTTTTTGGGCAACTCACCTTGTATGCTGGCGCCTTATCGCGATGCTCGCCCTTCTCCTTGATGCCCTCCGGTATGGCCTGCTCCTCGCAGTTCTCCACCTGACAGAAGCGCATCGCACAGCGGCTGTCGTCTGGCCAGAATGGACAGTCCTGCTTCAGGTTCACCTTGTAGAATCGAAAGAAGTTCTTGACCAGCAGACTTTGCAGCCTCGGATAGACTTTCATGTTATTGAAATGGTCCACAGTGTCCACATCGCAGCTGCAATCGTTGATGGAGCCCGCCAGCTATACATTTCAAAATTACAGCAATTCGTTGAAGATTAAGAGTACCTCTCTCTCTCTCTCACTCTCACTCACCTCGCAGAAGCAGTTCTTGTTCGTTTCTGCATCGTCGAGTGCCGCAAAATAGCCGCCCGTCAGCTGCGTCCAGTACAACAACACGATCAGCAGCAGGGCCAGGCCGCTGGTGGCCAGCACTTTTCGTGGTTTCGTCATCGCTCTCCCACTCTCTATTGTTTGTTGCTTCGTTGCCTGTCTGTGTACAACTAATTATCGACCGATTTTGTCAGTTTAATTTCGTTAAATTCAGCCAGTTTTCAGGTATTTATGCACTGCATTGTTTGTTTCACCAGCAGCTGATTTTGGACACGTACGTAAGTATCGATAGCTGTGTTTGTGTCGAGTGTGTATTAAGAGCATCGATACTCTGGCTGCCATACGTGTGGCATCACTGACAACGTTGCCACATCAATGCAATAACAATCAGTCCGTTACATTCAAAAGTACAAGAGAACCATGAAATTTGTTAAATTTTTTTGGGAACACATTAAGAAATTTTGTTTTGTCAAAATTGCCTTTTAACAAATATTTTTCATAATTTATTCCTTTTCGCACGTAGTCATTTTAGTTAAAATTTTTGCAATATATTTTATAAAATTTTTACTTTCTTCAAATGAGATTCGAAATATTAAAAAAAAAATAATAATATATATTATATTCAAAGAAAATAATGTTTAATTTGAATATTCTTCCGTGCAATAAATTTTTAAAATTAAAAAATGAAAACGTTTGACTTTCCCTATCGATTGCCGTTGTTTCTGAATTTTCTTCAATTGATTGCTAAATGTTAATATTGTTGTTGGTTTTTCTCCTTTCTTTTCTTGATGCTGTTAATTAATTACATCAAATATTGATTTCCATCTTTTCTTCGACAGCGAATGCATCTTTTGTTCCCATGACAAGCCCTCAGACCCCGACAGTTTACATGATCCTCAATATGCAAATTCAAAAATTCAAAAATTCTCGACCACGTCTCTCCGCTGTCCCAAAATCAGATCAGAATCAACGGGGGGTGAATTGCCTGCGCTAGGGGTACGAAGGCAAGCGGGCAAAATGATTAAGCATAAATCGCCTTGGGTTTTTGTTTTTTGGAGAGAGAGTTTACCGCAATCGACACATATATTATTAAAATGTCTTGTGCGGCTTTTTGGCTACGATCTTTTATGACTTTCAGTTGTGTTGATTATGTTAAAAAAAATTGTTTTTTAAATTTATAAAATGCCTTAAAACAAATTTAAAATGTGAAGTAAAAGTATTATAATTTTAGTTGTCTCAAATAACGATAAATAATGGTTTCTAACTTTAAAATATAAATAAATTTTAAACTAACACAATTTTACGATTTAAATTGCTTTCTTCGAGAGGATTCTTTTCCATTTTCCTTATACTAGATCATAAATGTATTTTTCAAAAGTTTTTGAAGGATTTTTAAATGGTTTTAAATTTGTTAATTTAAATTATTGCTTTAAATTATTGAATGCAGATTTTTAATTCTAAACTAAAATCTTTAAGATATGCCAACCAAAATTTGAATTTCTCACTTCCAGAGAATTCTTTTGCATTCCCCGTATCCTGGTGCAGCCTGTTTCACCAAAGTTCCCACGAAAAAGTGAAAATACGACAACGGGATGAGTAAAGAAAAAAAACACGCTATAAAAAGAGGAAAAATCAGCTAAAAAAAAACTTGGTACATACGAAAAGGGTTTAATCATTTTTTTTTAAATAGGACGATTAATGTATAAAAAACGCAGACACGAACATGTGTGGCCAAAGGACAGGGCCAGGACCAGGGCGACCCTCGGCATTGTTCGGATTGAAAAGGAATGATGATCAGCACGGACGGACGGCGGCTCGAGGCGAATGATTTGCATACGCAGGACGAAGACGAGGACGAGGACGAGATCCTGTTGGCGAAACCACCACCACCAACACAGGGTCTTATCTATTTGCCTTTGCCCAGGGGCCAGGCCCAGGCCCAGGTATAAAATCCTCACACGCACACACACAGAATGATAAATAAGTTTTTTTTTCACATTTCAACTTTTTTTTTGAACTTTTTTCACTTTTTTTTACCACTTTCAATTTTTTATGCAGCGTTTTATTCAAATTTTCGATTTGAGCCGTGTCGTGTGAAGTTTGCGCGGCTGCCAAGGAGTTTCTGAGCCTGGGAACATCCGCGAAAGAAGCGAAAAAAAAACGTCTCATCGCTCAAAACGTTGTCCTTTTCAAAGATATTTGATGCCAGCTCTAATTAGCTGGGATAAGACATAATAAAAAGTAGGAGCGAAAGTAAAGTTGCTTTTATTATCATAGTGTATGTTAATATTACGATTAAATTCTAGCTTTATCGTTTTTGTTTTTTTTTTTAGGTTAGTTTCATATTTAAGCTGGGAAAAGTGAGGTTAATTTTATGCTTAACCACGTAATATATGACAAGACGTAATCCTTTACGTACCTTATTTGAGGTTAGTTATATGCCTAACCACGTGACGCTGCTTCGGAAAACGATTATGCAATTTTTTCCCAGCCTCTATGCAAATTATGAAATAATCGTGTTCGAATCCCCGTTAGCTGTTAATTCGCATTCGATGTACGCACTCATAATTGCATTTTACAATGTTTGACAACAGCGAAAACGTCAACAGCTCTCTCTTCTTCACAAAGCCCATTTGCATGCAAAATCCCAAAGAACTCCTGCGGCGCTGACTTGCAAAACACACAAAGAAAAGAAAGAGAACAAAAACAAAAAAATACATGCAAATTTGCATAGGTTGCACTTTGGGTTATCGAAAACAGGGTGCACTTGAGATTTGCATAACTAAGCCCTGCAAACGATGCGCAAAAGAGAACCGCACAGGCAAAAAACAAAAAAAATGATCGTACAAGAATTTTCAGCAACCTAATCCGCTAAGTGGGCACACTCCGGGGTTAATTTGCAATGTGTGCAAAACAAAGCAACAAAAAAAGGCAGCCCATATTTTAAGTGGCCAATGATAGCAGCTGTCATGTCTCGAGCTCTCTTTATGACTAGCTGTAAACAGCCGCCTACCTGCCGCCTGCAAACGAAACAGGTGGCGAAGAGAGCGGCTGCGGCGCTCTTACGTCTGGTGGCGCTCTTTTCATTTTTGGTTTGGTTCGCCTTTGCCTCGTTTCTTTTGCTCACTTTCTCCGACTGACAATGTCTTCTGCTGACTGGCCTTGGCGGCCAACCAAGCGGCGAGAACCTTGAGCATTGGTCAGTTTGTTGCTGACTTTCGCAAGGTGCAGTCGCCAGGCATTAAAAGAACGGTTAGTCCAAAACCACTCCAGTTTTGCTTAATCCATATTAGATCGCAGTGTGAGTGTCTGTTTGTCTGTTTCTGTGTATGTGTTTTTGTGTGTGTGTGAGGAACTTTGCATACGCAGCCAATGGCTGGCTAACAAGTGGGAAAACTGTGCCGCATTCCCTCGCGCATGCCAACAATTTCGTCTTGTGCGCTCTGCTGTCCTGCTGATCCAGCTCACAGTTATGTGTCTTCTGTTAACCGTTACAATAAATTCAGCAAAGTAGCGGCAAAAAAGAAGAACAAAAAAAATAGTCGCTTAACTTGTTCGTGAGCCCCAAAGGCAAAGCTGTCTTTGGCTGCACACACACATACATGTTTGATTGTGTGAGTGCGTTCGTGTGTGTGTTGTGTGTGTAACTGTGTCTCGGGACTTTAATGGAAGTGCTAAAAATGAAAGAGTTTGAAGACAAGAGCAACAATAATAAAAGAACCAAACAATTTGCAAATTGTAGTTGACCAATTTTTAAAACTCAAAGTACTATACACTTGGCGAAAAACGTTCTATAAATTCGACGAAATCAACGTACCTATAAATACAATATTTAAAATAAATATAATAAAATAAATTTTAAAAAAATATATTAATCTTAAAAATTGAAAATGTGAATTCTTAAAAATCATAAATAGAATATAATTAAAAAAAAACAATGTTAATAATAATTCATTAATTAATTAATAATTTTATTTTCATTTTATTTTACTCAATTACTATTAAAATTATTAATTAAATACATTTTCTGTAAACAAATATTTTTGCTTGATTTAAAGACAAATTTCTTGTTGTCCTCTATATTTATTCAACCAAATTTCCTAACAAAGGTAAAGACTTCAACTGTAATTAAAGAAATATAAAACTTTAAAATTTCTGCAATAAGAATGTATATAATTCTCTCAGTGTAGTTACTTGGGTCTAACGCCCGTCTTTTACCGTTTGCTGGT
This sequence comes from Drosophila micromelanica, assembly GCA_004143825.1. Lineage (NCBI taxonomy): Eukaryota > Metazoa > Arthropoda > Insecta > Diptera > Drosophilidae > Drosophila > Drosophila micromelanica. The sequence continues at coordinate 10,623 of SCDY01001599.1, forward strand.
GTTAACCGTTCGATCGGCATTTGAATGCGTGTTGGCTATTTCGGTTTCTGTTTGTTTTGGCCACCATTCAAATGAAAGAAATTCTTTTAGACCGCTTTTTTTTATGTTTTTTTTTTAAATTTTATTTGTTGTATTTCTGTGTGAATAACGTGAAATTTTCAGGCAGTAAGAACGCATAATTCGCATGCCAAACCCAACTTGTTGAGGTAGATGAGGGTAAGGGGTTGAGAGGGGAAGGGGGGGGGGGGCGATAGGTGTAACGTGCCGTTTGTCGTCGCGCCTTATGCATCTGACCCACTTATCGAATTTGGTGCCGGACTTGGTATTCACGATGGCGTAGGCGGGCCTTAGAAGCGCTACAAAAACAGGGTGACCCAAAATACGTGCAAGCTCTAAAGAATTTTTTTTTTGGTTTTGTATCTTTTTTTTTTTTAATTTTTTCTTTTTGGCTTAGAAAAGAGTTTTGTCAACAGGCGTTTAGCTTTCTAGCTTATTATTTCTTTTAAAAAATATATAGAATGAGGATTGTCACACGCATGGGCATTTATTTTTAATGACAGTTTTTAAATGGTCTGGTGTTGGCCCTTTAAGAAATTTCCGGTTTGAGCTATGTGAAAGCGACGCACGTGAGGCAGAGACGCAGCTCCAACTACGGCCAGCGGGTGGGGTTTGGGGGAAAGGCCGGCACATAATTGTCATTTAGCTGTAGCTCTTACATTTTTGTCCATTCTGCCGCGTTTAATTTTATTTATTTTTCTTTTAGCCATTGTCAAGTGTTAGTCAACTATTGCCAGCACTTTCGCTAAAGATCTTGAAGCGAGATATCGCACAAGGTTTCAATTTTGTTAGTTTTGAGGCCAATGTACTTTCTATTTCATTCATAAAGTTTGTGTAGTATTTAAACGTTTCATGTTAATTGGCTAAAAGCATGTAAGCCCAACAAAATCATCTCTTGATTTGGATTGATTTTACCATTTATAATTTATAATAAAATAATTCTGTATTTATATAGATTTTATTATATATATTTTTTATACTAAGCAATATTTGGTTTGCACTGTTTTAGGCCACATTTCTACTGAATGCAAACCAGTTTAAACTGGGTTCCAACTACCTTAAATTAAGCATAATTCTGTTCATGCAACTTATCGCAACCCAAATACATTTATGAGGCCCAGTATTCAGAATTGTGGCTGAACTTCTAAGCCCCGTTTTAGATGCCCCCTTCCACCACACACATACATCCAAATACATATACGTAATATTGAAATGGGGCACACTAGACAAGCTGAACGAGCCCCACAACTGTTACGGACGCACCTGTCACAGAACCAGCTCCCCAGTCCATTACCCGGAATGAGGCGAGGCAAGCATCCAAACTGGTTTCGGAAAAACTCCCAGCACTCCTCTCCTTACTCTCTCTCTCCGATAGCTGCCAGAACAAGTTGTTCTTGTTACACTTAAAAAAAATACGAATTTTCTATTTAAATCAAGTAACATTACAAAACTTAAGCTAAGCACTTAATACTTATCTTAAAACAAATTTTTATCAGAAAATCCTAATTACTAAATTTAAATAGAGTATTTCATTTTTTAAATGTTGTATTCGTAGCTCAGCAAGCAATTTTTTTCAATAATTATTTTGCACTTAGTTGAAGATTTGTTTTTCTAAAAATGTTGCATGTAATATAATAATTTGTTTTCTTTATTAAAAGAAACATTTTAAGTCAATCGTAAATTATTACTGAACTAAGAATATTCAAAATAGTGCACAAGAATATTAATGCTAAATTAAGGAATCTTTAAGTATTCATTTATCTTTTTAATGCTTTCTTAATAAATTTCTTATTAAAGCCAACTGTGGTTTTCAAATAAGTAATTTATACATTTTGTACTTACTTAAGTATTATTATTCTTCTAATTTTTGAGCTAAGAATTGAAATCATGCATAATTTGAAATATTTTACTTATCAGTATTTTTCATTATTTTATGAATTTATATTCAATTTTTAACTATTTTAGAAATATTAATTATTCAAGAATTTTCCTTGCTATACTATTTTTTGAATTACAAAATAATTTGAAATTGAAGTAAAAATTCTGTTGACACTGAAAAAAAAAACGTTCTGAATTCTACCCCTGTTTTCTTCGAGTGTATTGTCGAGTGCCTGCAGCAAAGTTGTGATCGGCTCCGATCGAGCGCTTTCTAGGCCAATGATCTTAGCGCTTTGTCCTCAGCTCGCAGATGCTGCGAGGCATCCAACATTGAGTTTTCTTACGTCACAGGCCTTTGGGGTTACATGGGCCGATGATGATGCTGACTCAGTTAACTAAACTTTCACTTGGCTAATTTCCCCTCTCTCTCTCTCTCTCTTTCTCTTCACAGATTCTTGCAACGCGATGAGCACGTGAGCTGATTTCAAGCCAAAAACAAAACAAAATATACAACAAAAAAAGAAACAACAAGCAATAATCATAAATATAAATTAATCAAGCAAAATGCGCCGTTGTGAAATCTTCGGCCTGTTGCTGCTGGTGCTGATCTCTGGAGCGCCGTCGTCTCAGGCACAGGATGAATCTTTGGCGGGCAGTTTCCTCTCGGGCCTGCTGGACACAATTACCAGCACGGCGGATGCCAAAGACTGTCCGGGCGTCTGTGTGCACACGCTGGCCACGCTCATCTGCTACGAGGTGCTCGACGATGTGCCCTGCCCCTCGCCCAGCATGAAGTGCTGCATCGAGAATGCGCCAGGTGAGATTTAGTCAATAAGTTGATTCAGCAAAGATTTAACCAACTTGGTAATCTAGGCAAAAATGCCACCACAGCAACCACACCGAGAACAACAACAACAACAACTAAAGCCAGCAGCAGCAGCACCACCACACCACGCACCACCACAGTGGCTAGCAGCAGCAGTAGCACCACCAGACGCACCACAACCACGGCCAGCACCACATCCAAGCCGAAGCCAAAGCCGCAGCCAAAGCGTCCGGTGGCCACCACAGCAGCGCCGGCCAGCAGCACCACCAAGAAGCCAGCCACCACCAAGAAGGCCACCACCAACAAGCCCAAGGACAACAAGGAGGAGGCCACCAAAGCCGACGATGAGAACAGTAAGTTGAACCGTGAACTCAGCTGCCAATGTAATCGAATGTAATCCTCCCACAGAGAACTGCACCGGTGTCTGTGTCGCGGATCGCATTGCCGAATATTGCGAGGCCTATTTGACCAGCGGTGGCCTCTGCAAGGAGGGCACCAAGTGCTGCGTCTCCCTGGACGAGTACTCCAACGGCAAGCTGCCCAAGGATATCTACATACCAGCCAGTAAGTAAAAGTGCTTAACTTGCAAAAAAAACTTTTAGCAATATATATAACAGTTTTATAACTGTACGTTTTTGAATATATGCTCAATTGATCGATAATTATCGAAGCTATAAATATGGCTTATAGGGCGTTCCGTTTTCCTAAAATGAATCTCTATAGGTCTAAACTTATTTTTTAAATTAAGAAACACCAAATATAGTTTACAAATTTATTTGAAATATTTATCGAAAAAATTTCAAATTTCCAAAAATTTATGTAGATACAGTTTTTACATGTCATTTCATACTAATATTTTTGCTGGCAATCGATTAAAATTACAAGTTCAAATTAAATTAAAAAAATACAACAAATTCGATTTTTTAAAATGCATATATTTTAAATGCAGAAACAATCTAGAATACTTAATGAAATAAATGTGAATGAAATAAAAGTGTCTCAATTTAATTTTTGGATCAGTAATAATAATAATTTATTTAGTTCTATTAACCATATTCCATGGTATTTATTTATTATGAACAATTGACAAATAAGTATAGGGTATAAATAGAACAATAGCAGATATCATACTCATCCTCTTTTCCCTCAAATAGAGCACATGGGCAATCTGAAGAGCAATCAAACCCTGGTCAAAAACACAGCCACAAAGTCGAGCAGCACCTCGACCACCACCAGCACCAGCACCACGACAAGCACAACCACCACGAGCACCACGCCGGAACCGGCACGCACCAAGACAAACAACAACAACAACAGCAGCAGCAACAACAACAACAATAGCAAACCCGGAAAACACAAGAAACCCGCAACGACAACAACCACAACGGAGGCTGCCGCCGCCGAGGAGGAAGAGGAAGACGAAGAGGAGGACGACGATGAGGAAGAAGCACCAAGCAACAACAACAACAACAATAGCAACAACAAAAACAAGCTGAAAACTGGACAGGATCAGGATCAGGCGCTGAAAGAATGCGAAGGCGAGTGCATGAACGGAATATTCGCCATTTTCTGCGACGACATCGACTCCGAGGCCTTCTGTCCGGGCGAGGGCAGCTGCTGTGTGACGGGCAGCGCCTCTGAATCCACGCCCGCCAAGACGCCTCCACCCAGCAAGCCGGCCACAAAGATCGCCTCCAAGCCCGCCGCGAAACCGGCGCGTCCGGCCGCGGCTGCACCTCCGCCACCGCCACCCGCAGCCAGCCAATCCGGCGGAGATTTGCTGTCGCAGTTCATCTCCTTCGCGGAGAGCACGCTGAACTCGCCGGCACCGCCGCCACCACCAGCCCAGGCACCGCCGCCGGTGCAGCTTTGTCCCGGCTTCTGTCTGCTCAACATTATGGCCGCCTTCTGTGAGCGCCCCTCGGTGCTGCTGTCCAATCCCACCACCTGCTCCAAGGGCTCCGTCTGCTGCGACAATTCACGCGCCGGCGCACCCAAGCCGAAGCTGCCACCGCCCACACCACCGCCCACGCCGCCGCCAACGGCACCGCCCTACGTGCTGCCCAACACGCCCAGTCCGGATCCGCGCGAGGAATGCCCCGGCTCCTGCATTGTCAGCCTGCTCAGCTTCACCTGCTTCAGTGAGTTTTCTAAGATTACTAAATATTACACAAAAAATGTTAAGATCGATAAAAATCGATATATATCGATCTATAGATATACATATATCGATTAAATCGATAGATTGATAGAATTGTTAACCTCGATCTAAAATTATCCACAAATCGATTAAATATTCCTTTCGATTTAATATATATATCGATGTATATCTAAAAAATCTATAGATAATCGATCGATATATCGATAGATATATATTTGTGGATCATTTTAGAGCTAGGTCAACAAATTTGACTGACAGTTTTCTGATGATTAACTCTATAGATTGAGTCGAATATTTTCGACTGCTTTAAGCTTTTTAACGACGCTTACACCCGACTGCAACATTTTTAGAAATATTTAATTGTAGTTAATCCCGACTTATCTTCATCTAATCCCCGCCAGAAAACGCCGAAATGACCGAACTGTTCCGCTGCAAGCGCTCCGGCCAAATCTGTTGTGCTCCGAAGAGCAAAATCCTGGAGAAGCAACAGTTCCAGACGCGCAACGACACCTCCTACTTCAACTATCCGCCGATGGGGGCGCTGCCACCGCCGCCGGGACTCTATGCGGCACAGCCGCCACAGCAGCAGCCGCCGCCGTCCTCCCCATACGCGCCCAGCTCGTACATGTCCAATCAGCCGCAGGGGCCGCCTCCACCGCCGCCCCAACATGGCTATCAGCCCGGCCTGCCGCCGCCCAGCTATGCGGACTACTACGGACCCGGTCCGGCGGCCATGCCCGCCGCCACGGCGCCGCCCACAACGACGACGACGACAACGACAACGACGCCCCGGCCGCACGTCTACTCCAAGTACGTGTGCGGCGTGAAGGGCACCCTGCGCACGGGTCGCGCCCTCAGCTCGCCGGCGCTCAACTACATCTCGTATGCGCGTGCCAAGTACGGCGTGCAGCGCTCGGCACGGCAGCTGGCCACAACGTATACGGCCGGCGTCAGTAGTATCAACAAGTCCAATGAGCGGCTGGTGCTCGGCTCGGCCATTGTGCCCATCCAGATCCACAACGACAAGCTGGGCGATCTCGTCGACACCAGCGGCATCCAGAGCAACCAGCTGCGCTCCTACCACGATCAGCCCGAACAACAATCGTCGGCGATTGTCTATCCGGAGTACTATCAGCGACCTGGACAACTGCAGCAGCTCCAGCTCCAGGGCAACTTCAGTCGGCGCAGGGCGCGCGTCGTCGGCGGCGAGGATGGCGAAAATGGCGAGTGGTGCTGGCAGGTGGCGCTGATCAATTCCCTGAATCAGTATCTGTGCGGAGCGGCGCTCATTGGCACCCAGTGGGTGCTGACCGCGGCGCACTGTGTCACCAAGTGAGTACACTGAGAGAAATTTTAATCTTAATTTAAGTGGGGAACATTTATCTAGAATCGATGAGAATATTTTTTTAAAATTTGATCGAGGTTACAGAGAGAAATTCCTGTAAATAGAACAGTTAGAGAAACACTATTAGAATCTATATCAAAAAATTAAATCCATATCTACATTTATATCAATAAATAATAATAAATAATATCTATCCAACTACATATTTTAATTAGATTGAAATTCTTTTTCAAAAACTTCGGAAATTCTTAAGATAAGACCGAAATTTTTAATTCAAGAGCTCCGCTATTCTTGAATTTAGTGATCAAATTAAGAGTTGCTCTACTTTCATTTAAATAATATGTATAAAATTATTAATTTAGGCCTGCCAATTCTTGATATCAATATTTCGTACTGGTTTCAAGTTTGTAATTTCTTAAAATAGAATTTCAATACTTATTTCAAGAAAATATGTCAATAATTCCAAAATACATAACTCACATACATGATTCAATAACAAAAATTGAAATTGATTCATTGAAATACAATCATTAGGATTAAATCTCACTTCAATCCTGCAAATTCTTCTACTAAGTATTCAGAACTTAATTCAAGACTTTTATTAATTTTTAGTAATATTAACTTTTAATATTAAAAAACAAAATGAATTTATAATTAATTTAGCTCTATTTAAGAACAAAATAATTTTAAAATTTCTAAAAGTAAAGTATTGGAATTTATTAATGCTTAATTTTGAACTTGATTAACTTCCTCCCTTTTTCCTTCCTCAGCATTGTGCGCTCCGGCGATGCGATCTATGTGCGCGTGGGCGACTACGATCTGACCCGTAAATATGGCAGTCCGGGCGCGCAGACGCTGCGCGTGGCCACCACGTACATCCATCACAATCACAACAGCCAGACGCTGGACAACGATATTGCGCTGCTGAAGCTGCACGGCCAGGCGGAGCTGCGGGATGGTGTCTGTCTGGTCTGTCTGCCGGCACGCGGTGTCAGCCACACGGCGGGCAAACGCTGCACGGTCACCGGCTACGGTTATATGGGCGAGGGTGAGGCAACCAAGAAAAAAAACAAATGGAATAGAAATTAAAATACCTCTTTTCTTCTCCAGCTGGTCCCATTCCACTGCGTGTGCGCGAGGCGGAGATACCCATTGTCAGTGACACGGAATGCATACGGAAGGTGAACGCGGTCACGGAGAAGATCTTCATATTGCCGGCGTCCAGTTTTTGTGCCGGCGGCGAGGAGGGACACGATGCCTGCCAGGGCGATGGCGGCGGTCCGTTGGTCTGCCAGGACGATGGCTTCTATGAGCTCGCCGGCCTCGTCTCGTGGGGCTTCGGGTGCGGTCGGGTCGATGTGCCCGGCGTCTATGTGAAGGTCTCCTCGTTCATTGGCTGGATCAATCAGATAATTAGCGTCAATAATTTATAGTGAACGAGCCGAGGCTGGCGTCGAGCCAAGTGCCGGAACCCCCCGCTTGTAGCGATTTCCTCCTAACGGGAATGGCCTACGACCGAGGTAACGGGTTCCCCAATGGAATGCGCTGCTCTCCGACTCTAACGACTGTTAACGTAAACCCCCCAAACCTAGTGTAATCTACTCATATATAAAACTCACATCTACTAACTGCTTTTATTCTCAACTTATATCGTTGAGTAAAGGCAATCTTTGAAAGTATTCCCCCCGCCCCTCCTTATAAATTAATAATATTATTTAAACAAAAAGAAAAGAAACAAAATAAAAACCTATTGTAACTGTTTTTGTATATAGTACAAAAAAAGAAAATACAAGAAAGCGTTCATAAAAATTTCTTTAAAAAAAAACAATGTGAAAAAAATCAATTCGAAGCGCGGCTGCAATTTCAACTTGGGTCTGAGTTTTAATTACAATTTCTTCTTTTTAATGTATTCACGTTTTTTAACGGAAAATATCTGAAAAAAAATACAATAAAAAGGTTATAAAGGGTGCCCAACGGAGAGTTACCCTGTGCTTAACTGCGCATACCAAACCAACATACCAAAAAATTTAATAGAAATTACGTTAAATGCTCATGTGAGGGAAGTTATCTCTATGGAGTGATATATTCTACATACAACATTTTATTGTTCAACATTAATGTTCTCTAATCTTAGTCTGTAAATCGATATTTATCAATCTAATCTGCAAAATTTTGAAAATAACTTAAAGATCGTTTGTAAGATTTCAAAGATGAACTAAACAGCTTTTCTCTAAAATCGATATTTATCGAAAAGTTTTACAAACGGCCGATATTTATCGATTTTTAACCTGATGTTGGCAATAAAAAAATACGTTCTGCTTATGATATACGAAAATACGATATTTATAATTGACAAAATGATAGTACCAAGCTAAAGAAAAGGCAGATGGATAAGCCAGACTCAATTCTGATCAAGAATATGTATAAACTGCGCTAGCAGATGTCTTTTGATAAACTCTAACAAACGTTTCTCCGGCACAGGGTAAAATAAGAACAGTTGATCAAAAATGTCGTCGTCGCTAGAAGGAATGTGCTGTCTGGCTGTCTCGCTTCGATCGCCGTCTGAGGCGCGCACCCAGATGACTGGCGCGCATCTTTGAGATACTTTTGCCGGAACACACGCCGAACCAAAGAGACTGCGAGGGGCGGGGCACAAACTCACTCAAGTCCAGAGAGGCGACTGCTGATAAGAGATGCGAAGCAGAAAAACTTACCCTCCAACAGACTCGAGTGGAAGGTTTTCGAGTGAAAAGTAACCTTCGTTTGTTGTTGTCTGCATCTACGTCTTCGTCTTCGTCTTTGACTTCGGCTGCGACTTCGGCTCTCGCATACGAATTCCACTCCTGTTGTTGTTGTTATTTTTTTTAACCCTTTCTGGCCGCGACGTCTGCTGCGTGATTTTATGTACGTGTTTTTTCCATCTCCTGGAAAGTATCTCAAAGATGTTGCCCTTTGGTAGGAGAAGGGTTAGCGCGCTGCCCAACGGCCGCTGCGCAAACAGAAGTTCGTCTGGCCTCGAGCTGAGCGGTTGCCAGAGATCACAAAATCACAAAAATCCCAGCGCGCTAAACGAAGTTCTAAAAAACAACAAAAAATAATTAAAAAAAAAAAAAACAAAAATTAAAAAAAGCGATCTTAGAGAACCTCAAGCATTGAGCGTAGTGTAGTGCATCCATAAAAATTAGTTATACTTTTTGAGTTGCCTTTTGTTTGTTTTTTTGTTGATTCATTTTGCATGCATTTTGTTTTGGTTCTTTGTGCTTGTGCCTGCTTCTTGTTTGGTTCTCGTCGTCGTCCTCGCGGCTCCTTCTTTCACCTAGTGCAGCAGCAACAAACAACAACAATGGACGCAAATTCGCCTACCACAACGTCTGCTCCAACAACAACAACAACATTAGCAACAGCCGGATCCAGTACGCCAGTGGCCAACACATCGCCCTCTCCAGCTGGCAGCGGCAAGAGCCTTAGCCACAGCCTTGTCACAGGAAGCGGAAGCCTGCCCGCCAGCTGCTCGACTGTGGCGGCCAACAGTTTGGGCCAGTCCCTGCCCCAGTTGCTCACCACCAGCGGCAGCATTGAGCTGCTCAAGCAGGACGATGTCAACAATTTGTCCCTGGCCAGCGGACTCTCCGAGGGTCAACGCTCCTTGTCGGGCGCACCGTCGGCTTCCTCCAGTCCCATATTGAGTCCGCAGGGCAAAATCTTTGGCCGCAACGCAAATGGAACACGTGAGTAGAGTTTTCTATTATTATCAAAAATCACAGAGATCTTAGAGATATAGGTGATATATTTTTAAAAAAAAGGAACTAAAACGAAAATTGTGTTTTCAATTAATTGATTACTTAGAAAAAATCAAAAATTTATAAAAATAGTTAATTCACAGAAATTAAAAAACAAAAACATTTTTTTGAGTTAATTTATTATTTTGGAAATTAATGGACTTTAGTTCTTGCATGTCCACAAATAAATGGAATATACAAAAATATGAAAAATTTAGAATTATTTTTTGAATATCAAAACTATTTTTTGTATGATAAGTTTAAGGTATTTCAACACATCATAAATAAATTCCTTAATTATCAACTAACATCAATACATTATATAACAAAGCTGCAATAGGAACTATAGATTTTATAATGCAATTTTTATATAAAAAAAGTCTTTTTTTAACATTGGACAGCTTTTTTTTTTAATTCACATTAGAATTAAAAATTCATTTAATTTATTTGTAATTTTATTTATGCCATATTCAATTGTCGGAACCCATTAAAAACTAAAATATATAATTTTATATGTGTTAAGTTTTAAAATGTGCAGCAGCACAAAAAATAAATATTTTATTTTATTTTTTTATTTAAAGAAAATTTCAAATATTATTATCAGGCATAAATTAATAATGAAGAAACATTTTATTTCATTGAATGATCTTTAAGATCAGTTATAAAACTAAATAAGTACACAGTAGATATATTTATACATATATATATAAAATTTAATTTTAATTATTTTATTATTTTAATTTATTTTAATTAATGCATTTTCACAAAAAATAAGTTATTTAAATTTTATAGTTTTCTATGCTAAAATTGTATTTGATTTACTTTAATTTTTGAATTCATGCAAAACTTTGCATATTTTTTTTTGTCAGCGAGTTTTTCTTTTGTATTCGAATTTCCCGCGCTTTTTAAGCTCACAAGCTTGACGAGCCTTTGTAGTTACCTTGTTTGCTTTTTTTCCTGTTTGTAACGGAAACTCGGGGCTGGCCTAACGGCCTGCTTGGAAGAATAAAAATACATATTGTTTTGGTTTGCGATTCCGGTCCTTCGTATCCTTGGTGCTCGCAGCCGCAGCAACCACCCTGAGCAGCCCCTGAAGCCCCTGAGGAGGGGCAGGGCATCAATTGATTTGCATATGCCCATTGTCTGCGGCTGCTGTTGCTGTTGCAGAGTATCAGGTAGCCGTGGCAGTGGTCCAATGAAAATGCGCGCTCCGTTCAGGTATAACGGTTGTCGGCAGCAGCCGTTAGACGATAGGCTCAAGATGCTAGGGGTAGCTTAGAAGAAACCAAAAAAAAACTCACCCTAGACAAAAAGTATGGGGTAGAAAACAGGCCTCGCCCTTCAATCAGTGCCAGCTATTTTTTATTTATTTTTTTTTTTTTTGCAATTTATGTTTATGGTTTGTGGCCAAGATTTAGCTCCTGGTCCTCAGCTCCATCTTCATCTTCATCAGGCGGCCATTGGCACGTACGCTGTCCAAGTTATTGCCACCAATGGAATTTTGAACGACAGGAATTTGGTCGTCGCTTTTAATTTATTGTTGTTTATATCTGAGAAATAGTTTCGGTTACTTGGCCCAAAAGCCCAGTGAAGGGCTTCGCCGGCGTCTGCGAATCAATGTTTATTTTTTTTTTGTTTTTTTTTTTGCTGCCCATAATCGAAGCGATCGCACGATTGACGTCCCACACACACACACACACACACACACAGAGTTGTGACTGCGTCCTGGTCAAGATTCCCTTGGCCAGGCCTGGTTAGCCTGGCCTGGTCTGCCTGGCCTGCCCGGCTTGGTATGTGGCGTCGAATGTCATTATTGCTTTCAAGTGCCAACTAAAAAGCAACTGCAGTTAATTTTTTGTCCATCTTTGCCATTTGCCAACGCATAAAAACAACATATTTAGCAAATGACAACAACAGCAACAACAACAACGTCAACACGGGCAGCAAAACATAAGCAGCAGCAACATTAACAGACTGGCCAACAACAACAACAACAAACACATAGAAGTTGCATTTAGGCCGCTAGATACCCTGTAGTCAGTTTCGTTCGTATACATAGAAATATTTTTTCTTAATTTCTTCGAAAACTTTAGAGATAAGTAAAATTTGTAAATTTAAAAATTTTTTAAAATTATTAAATTTTCTAAAATTTTTAAATTCTTTTAATTTGTTTAATATTTCAGATTATACGATTTTTATGTTATATTATTATTATTTTTATTTTTTTATTTTTATTATTTATTATCCAAAAAGCTTAATATTTTGAAATTTGTACTGTTTGGACGAGCACAAACCAAAAATAACTGATTTTAAAAATCGATATTTATCAATTTTGGGTGGATGGGGAAAGTATGCAGGCAGAATGTTTAATTGTTCAGTATAAACAATATACTATTTTACACATTTGGGTGGCTTGATTTTAGAAATCGATATTTATCGGTTTTGGGTGGATGGGGCAAGTAGGCGAAAAAAATTTTTTTTTTAATTTTTCAGCAGGAAGAATATAATATTTTGCACATTTAGATGACTAAATTTTAGATTAGATATGTTTATTAATATGTATTTAATTTATCGATCATTTGAAAAGCCAGAACCAATAGTATAAATACTCTATAGAAGCGCATAAAACTGCATACCTGACGCCTTGCTCACCCACTCTCACTGGTTACAGGGTATCAAGAGGGGCAGCAAAAAAAGTCGAGCCGCAAATTAAATAAATAAAAAATCAACAAGAAGCTGCTGCGGCTGCTGCAGGAGTCGTTTTCGAACCGCGGGCAAATCGAGTGACAATCAGACGAGCACCAGGCGAAAACCAGCCAGACAGAAATCGTAGCCCCCAACCCAACCCAACCCAACCCAGCCCTGGCTGTTTCAGTTCCAGTTCCAGTTGCCTGCGGCGGGGCTACTCCTTTCTTTACCCACCCCTCCCCCCCATAGCGCCCTGCTCACCTGTTCTTCGCCCCTCGCATTATTTGTGTATTGAAATCACGTCTCATTTATTTATTGCTGCAAATGCCCAGCCCCCTCCCCTCCCCCCTAACCCAGCTGCCGACGCAAACGGACAGACGCCCGCAAAAAGTTTGTGCGTCTGCGTTAAATACTCCTCATTGGCCAGTGCCAGGAGCGGGAGGAGGGGTTAAGCATAGAAGAAGTGTCGCCTGAACGATCCACTTAACCCCCAAAGGGCACACAACATCAATAGAACTGCTTAGAATTGCAAAATATAATTCATTAAATAAAAAGAAATATTAAAATTAACTTAAATTTTTTTTTTAAATATTACTTATATATTTACAAAAAAAAAAATTAATTAAAAATGTACATTATATTTTTGTTACAAATAAAATTAGCAAAAAACTTTTATCAACCTCAATTAAAAATATGTATATAATTTTTTAATTTATATTAAATTATTAATATACAATTAATTAAACTGTTTTAGCTTGAAAAACATAAAACTAGCATTAGTTTATATTTTTGTGCTATTTAACTTTTTTTCATTGCCTGCTCCGCTCACGAAATCTATTAACAATTAAGGCTTAGAAATTCCTTGTGAAATCGCCTACTTCACTAGTTTGTCAACGTGTCATAAATTGTGACAGGCATGCAATCATGGGTTAATGATTGGCAACGCATCAAGTGACAACACCAACTACACCATGCAACGTGCAGCAAGAGTTTCAGCCTCAACCTTAGCCTCCTCCTTCTGCTTTTGTTGTTGTTGTTGTTGTTTTAGCTCGTCAGAGGCTGCGTCTGAGCGCAGAAAAAAATTACAAGTGGGCGGTTGCACGACTTCTAAATATCCTGTAGTTAGCTTCGATTTGAAATATAATAATAATTTATTTTTAAAATTAAAATTAATTTTTTTTATTTTAATTGATATAAATAAATTTCGAAATATTTTTTTTTAATTTTATTTATTTATTATATTTTTTATTTTAGAAAATATATAATTTTAATTTTTTTATTATTAAAATTTTTTTATCTATGTCAAATTTATTTAATTTCCAAAGATTTTTATTTATTAATTTATAAAAAAAATTGTTAAAACTTTTAAATGTTAATTAGAAAATTTATTTACAGAAATAATATTTTAATTGGTTTTTTAAAAAAAATGTCAAATTTTTAAATATTAATTTGAAAATTTTTTATAGAAATAATATTTTGGTTGGCTTAGGTAAAATTTGTTAATATTAATTTATCAAAATACCCATTTTTGTATACATGTGGCTACAGGGTATGCAGAAAAAAGCCCCGCGATCGATTTGTATTTTTGTTTGCTTTTTGCCCGGTTTTGTTATAATTTAGTTGGTCAGCTCGTTTTTCTATTAATTAAAGTTGGTAGCGCACATTGGCAATGGGAATGGAACTGGAAAACTGGAAAACTAGAAAACTGAAAAACCGGGCTCTGGCCATGGAGCCAAGCCAAGCTTTGAGTATCGTCTAAAATATTCTCACATAATTATTTACGATTTGACATAATCATCATTGGCGGCCTTTTACGTTTCAGTCTGGCAATAAATTGTATTGCAGGAGAAGCGGACAGAGAAGTAAAGCGGACAGAAATCAGAAATAGATGTTGATAGTTGATAGCATTCCCCGCATATAGTACAATATCCATAATTCACACGAAAAACAGCTAAAAAACCAGGCAAAAGTGATACAAAAAAAAAAAAATGAAATCGGTTCGGAATAAAAAGAAGATTAAAATTATCCTTGGGATCCTTTTTGGTGATCTGTGCGCATGCGTGACGCATTTCTAACGAGTTTTTTTTTCTTACCTTCCTTCCACATCCTTGGCAATACAAGGACGAAAGCGAAAGGGTTGCACACACACACACACACACGCACACACTCGCATTTGGTTATGCAGATGAGGCCGGTTTTTGCCTCGTCCTTTTTGTGCGCTTTTTTGATTGGGTTTTGTAGACTTTTTTTTGTTCTTTGCTGCACAGCAAAAGGGTTTACGGTCCAGACGTCCGTCGAGTTTTTTTTTTTCGTATAAAAAAAGCGAATTTAATTAAAGTTTTTTTCTTATGGACCTAAAGCACTATGAGAACTCACCATGCGCAGGATCTCTATAAATATCTTCGCTTTTTCTTACCTTTGCTGAGGGTGTTTGGTGCCTATGCAAAAAGAGTTTCTTCGTTGTATGAAGTGCACATGTTGGATCGGTTCACTATATCAGATAGGAACTGTATGTCAATAAATGAGTTTTTTGTAAAATAAATTTGTTTGTTTATCAGATTTTTTTTATACTTTTACACATTGAGTTTTATGACAAATTTTGTTTACATCCATTTTTTATATACATAGGAATAATTAAAGTTTTTATACCCTGAACCCATTGAAAATGGGTAAAAAAGGGTATAATGGTTTTGTGCAAATGTATGTAACAGGCAGAAGGAAGCATCTCCGACCCCA